>JAHVYC010000095.1:0-221866 GCA_020623665.1 Calonectria multiphialidica | reverse complement strand
CCCCCCCCCCAAGGCCTCCGAGGCGTCATCTGGATGCTGCATCTAACATCCCTGCCAGTTTCAAGATGTATTGCGCATGCCAACCGCCGGCGGGCGCATCATCTCCACGGGGCGTACCGGGGCTTCGTCACGATCCACACTGCGGAGAGACATTGATACGAGTGAGTTGACGCAGGTGCCGAATATTGCAGATAAACCAGCCTCGTGACAAGGTTCATCGACAATCAAGAAATCATCCTCGACATGTTTCTCATGCCGGAGAATTGTGCGTGTGCTTCACATACATCACACATAATGGCCCGAAGGTGGAACTCGCCGATAGTGCTGAGCGAAAGAGAGGGAAAGAAAAAAAAAACTTCCCGACAAAAAGGAGCTGGAGGGGCATAAGCATCGCAGGGTAACAGCGCATCCAGGCACTGAGCCAAACATAGCAGGTGCCGCTAAAGAATCACCCCGCCGACTGGCCTCTTTAATTATGATTTGTACGTAGTAGTCTCTATAGGTCCAGGGCGCTATGAGGTGCCGCCGCAAGCCACTCTCATCGCCACGTACAACCGCATTATCTCCGTATTCGTCTCTATGTCGGCATCGTATTCGGTACGACAATTACGACGACGTTGAGCATCTCATCCTCTGAAGAAACCCGAACCCAGGAGGCGCGAATGCGACGGGATGGAAAAGAGCAAGAAGAAGAATAAGAACACAACGTATTCTTGTCTCGCTTGCACCAGCTGCCGTCCTGATGTGCGTCGGCGCCTCAGCCGGCATCGCTCCCGTCGTATCCCATCCCTAGCTACCGAAAACGAGGGTGGTCGAGCGCACCATCCAGGAACCGTCCCACACCATCCCGCCATCTGCATGTGCCGTCGGCATTTTCCACCACCTCGTCGCGATCTCGTGGAGGCATTTTTGGATTTTTTTTCTGGAGATTTGATTTTTTTTTTTTAATCAGATCAGATGCCCCTCCATCCCACCCTCGCGGACCACATTTCCGTATTCCACTTGGCATACTCCGTACCCACTCTCCATTGTCCGTTTCTTTGACGAAAACAAAGCCTGCTTGAAATCACTCTGGGATATTCATCTCCATCTTCTGGTCTATCTTCATTGTTTTGGCTTGTTGTTGCATATATTTCCCTTTGGTGACTAGTCCTTCTTCTTTTCTCCCCTTATGCATATAATTTACTATTTCTTTTTTTTTTTTTTTCCAACGAGTAACACTCCTCCACCACCACCCTCGCAATCCAACCAGACTATACAACCCATCTCCTTCACCTCCATCTTTTTGTTCCCCACGATCCCAAAAACTACCCCAAAGCCTCGCCTCTTTTTTTCTCTCATCATCCTTGTCCATCTCGGTTATAACTGTCTCCTTTTGGCTTTGCCCCCATCATCATCTTTGTCATCCCACTCGTCTAGACCGTCGCCGCCCGCTCCCCTCTGTCTATGAGGAATTTATTTCCCCTCCACTTCGGCGCCGGTTTCCGGTTTCTCCCACGGAAGACGCAACCTTGGCCAGCAACATCAACTCATTGCCCACCCACGCCCGTGGCTCGGCGTGGGTCGTCTAGGTCGGATCCAGCTAGTCGTTGGAATCTCGCCCCGAGCCTCTCGCGAGCTAGCCCAGCCGCATCCACAAAGATAATCAACGTGCATGAAGCTGCATCTCAGGCACCACTAAACCGGCTTCACCACCGCCCGCTCGTTCGCCGTGTACCAGGTCCGACGCATGTGAGTAGCGTATGTTGTACGTAACGAGACCCTGCACTTCCACCGAGGAGCTGTTTCGTATGCCGCCCTGGTAAGTAATTCCCGCTGCAGCCCTTGACAGCGCGTCATACAGAGGACCAACCAGCACCTGCGTCCATTCATTTGTCCGGCGATGCCCTGCGTCAACTCCCATTGCTCCCTCACCATGGCCTCCCAAGTCCCCATGTGCTCCCACTCGGCCTGCTCCGGTCGACTGCCGAGCAACCCCTCTCGTGTTGCTCCGGGACAAAGGCTCTGGCGCAAGGATGCACGCCATCTTACAGGGCACCCCACGCACAAGGACGCGCCGCCTCCAGCCGCACATGTGAAAACGGGGGGGCACTCTAAATCCAGTAGATCTGATAAAAAAAAATCTTGGCCCCAGCAGAGGAAGTGTCTCCAGTAACTTTCGCTAATGCAAGCCTACCCAAGCTACGTCATGTTCGGCGTAGTGGGAGCCAAGCAATCGTCCAGAACCATCACACAATGCGGCGCGTGATTTTATCTGATCTAACTTAAGACGCGGGATCTCGCATGGAGACTGTGTTGTTAGTATTTTGAGATTATCGTTAGTTCGTGGCCATTATTCCGCACATGGAAGTGTGGATCACAGTACGTGCTTGGGGAATCGGCCAAAATCAGGATGATGACGGTCGACTCAATATCGCAATCTGTGAATCAGGACTGAACGCTAGTAAAGTGAACCTAGAGTCATTTTAGAGTCGGCATTCAAGGCAATCAAAACGACGTGCCATGAGTAATTATTTTGAATTAATGAGGCCCTGAAAGTTTGCCAATTTCACCTAGATTAAGATGGATCTAGCAGTCTACCAACCCCCGCCCTTGTTGATCGAATATATTAATTAGATAAACACTCGCATTTACCTGCTGCACGTCTAACAACATGCGAAACCTCTATATTCCAACTTATAACGGTCTGCCGTAGTTGATGCTGACCCTACCCTGCACCAGCAGCGACCGAGTGGATCGTTTTGCTTTCAGGTACTCGCATCATACTCATCTTATTCAATATCCCACACACAAATTGGCAGCCGAACAACAATTTCCCACTAGCTTCGATCGGACTTGATGCCCCGATCTCCCGTGGCCGTTAATACGACGGTAGGTATGTGGATCCGTAAGGTTGTGCTGTACTCTAACGCGGGCACTCAACTGATCACTAAAAAAACAAGCGTGCGGCAATGGTGGTAGCAATGTCTCTGAGGACGTTCATTCAGTCCCATATCTTTCGTGTTTCAGGTTCAGCCAGCTCAGGACCGCCAACTGAACTAGGACGATTGTGATAGTTCCTCGTAGGAAGGTACTCAAATGGATGATGATCCCCCATGCCATTCGCCTTAGCTTGGACACGCTTGGTGCCCTGGATAGCCCCGCATTCCAGAAAATAGTTTGGCCGTTGCAATGTCAGACATGACAGAAGATGACCAGGGGTCTCGGAACAATTTGCCACTTGGGCGCTCGTGGTTTGCGCACCGCTTCTGCGAACATGGCCCAGTGCAAGAAGAGTTGCGACATTATGTTGTCAACTTTGGGAAGGAGAACTCGAAAACTACATCTGATTGTCAATTTATGGGGTTAGACATAGTTTATAATATAAATTTATAATTCGTCTTCAATTTGACCGGGGAGTTTCGCTCCGTGACTTGGGCCAATCGAGGGAGAGACCCAAGGGAGGGAGACTTACGAATGACCGTGTCCTGTACGCTGGCCTGGCTTCCTTCCTGACCGTAAGGCTAAAATTAATTCAGATTATAGGAATAAATTGAAGAGACTCAATCTGGACCCAAATAGTGTGCGGAAATTGATCGTGAGGGTTCGGACATGAGTCAACTCGACTCTGGGGGCGGTTAGGGCAGAGGCCATTACGAGGGTTTCAATGGTGGTTCCCCAGGAATCCTTTTGTTGCGGGACTCGGGCAAGAGTCTCATTAAATTCATTATTTTGGTGGATCGTGACGGTTTCTGGATGGTGCTCCAAGTTTCGGGAGCCCCAGTTTGCGAGATCGTCAGGGCAGAGTCGGAAGATGGAATGGCTTTGACAGGTCTGGGTCCCCTTCTGTTGTTGCTGCGCATGGTGCTAACGGCAGGCATGGCATGGCATGGCATGGAAACAAGAGGCCATTTCTGATACATTCTTGGGCGCTGGAATGGAAGCCAGCAGCCAACAAGGGAATGCTCGGTCTTCAGTGTCTCTCACGACGCGGAGGATTCGAGTAGCTATTTGAGACTGTACTCGCAGGGGCTTTGGAGGTTATAAATGTCGTGGGCAGCATCGGCTCTCTGTTCGAGAAAACTCATCAGCGACCGGCCAAGTCTTCTCTGGCGACGTTCCTTACTAACACTCGTTTGCATATAGCTTTTGCACCACACTCGTTTCTCCTCCGCCCAACTACGCCACCATGCGCGTCAACTCTTGGGCATTCGCAGGAATGCTCCTGCAGGGCTCTGCCTTTGCGCAGGAGACCCCTTCAGCTAGCAGCAGCAGTGCGCCCGCGTCCACCTCGGCTGCTGGTACCGCCACTACCCAGTCTCTCAGTCTCGCAGGTGCTGCAGTGGTTCCTGCAAGCGGTGGAAGCGTGGTTCAATACCAGGGAGCTGCTGCAGTGTACGTTCCTGATGTACCTTTAATAGGAATAATCTGTTAACATATTTTCTTTGTGTAGGCGCCTGAACCCTTCAGACAGCACTACGATCACAGTGACACCAAATGCAGTCACGATCTCGGACACCAATCCGGGCGATGAAGCCGCTGTGGAGGTCCAAGCTGGAGTTGGCAACTCATTCTCTGCCAAGAGACAGGTGTCTGGCTGTTTCCTTACTATCAACTATAACGGCCAGGAGTTTCGATTCGCTGCCCTATCTGAACCCGAGCTTCAGACCTTCCAGACCGACCCTCAGGCTGTCGTAGCGAATCCTGTTATTAGCTTCGAGTACGAGTGTCCTGGCAGCCCTGTGCCGGTCATTCTCGCCAAGGCCGCACTTGTAGTTGGATCGTCTGGTGCTGTTATCGAAAGTAACGAGAACGGAAGTGGCGGCGGCAACACTGCCACCACTACCCCCAGCCCAGAGGCTGGCACCGGGACTGAGTCCGAATCCCAAACCGAGACTCCTTCTCAGACCCAGAAAGTCACTGCTACCGGTACTCCTATCGAAACCCCTACCAGCACACCCTCTTCTGGTCCTGCGCACCATAATTACCCTTACTACGGCTGCGTTGGCTCTACCAGCGGATTCCCCACCTTCCACCTTGGTGGTGAGAGTGACAGGCTCAGTATCGACCTGTGCGCCAGCTTCTGTCCGGGTTCCCGCCTCTTCGGTCTCCACGAGAAGTGAGTTCCGAGCATTCCCTGCCATGTAACAGGCTGCAGAATATATGACTAACTATATCGATAGGCAGTGCTTCTGTGGTGAGAAGATTGACAAGGCCAGCACTGCCCTGGTACCTCCCGGCCGATGTGACATCCCCTGCCCTGGTAACTCCAAGGAGCTTTGCGGTGGTAATACCAGCCCTAAGGGTTCCAAGCCCATTGCCCGCCGCCGTCTCGGTTCCCGCCAGGCCGTCTCCAATGATATCCTGCTCTCCGTCTACGTCAACGAGCCCGCTTCTGGTGTGACCACTGCCACCGTCACTGCCCCCGGTGCCATTGAAACCGTCAGTGTGATCGAGGAGAGCGGTCCTGTTTTTGTCATCTTCGTGCCCTACTCTGGTGACTACTGCAGCGCCGGTGACATCGTCTACGTCCCCGAGGCCTGCATTTGCAAGGGAGGCTTCAGCTACGTCCCCAAGATCTGCACCAGCACCAGCTGCAGGGGCCAGACCGTCTACAGATACGAGGAGTGCTCTGAGGAGGAGAGGGGTGACTACGATGTCGTCTACCAGGCCGACGCTTGCTACGGCAAGGGATGCGGTGAGGGTGCCCTCATCTACAAGCCTTGTGAGGATGAGGAAGAGGAAGTTGAAGGAAAGCCCCATGGTCTTCCCGGATGCCACGGTCCCGAGTGCCCTCCTCACCACGGCGGTGAGAATGGTGGCAAGGGTCATGAGGAGTGCTATGGCCCCGAGTGCCCTCCCCACCACGGCGGTGAGAATGGTGGCAAGGGTCATGAGGAGTGCTATGGCCCCGAGTGCCCTCCTCACCACGGTGGCGAGAACGGCGGCAAGGTGCATGAAGAGTGCTACGGCCCCGAGTGCCCTCCTCACCACGGTGGCGAGACTCCTGGCTGCTCCGGCCCCGGGTGCCCTCCCCACGAAGGCGGCGAAACCGGTGGAGAGACTCCTGGCTGCTCTGGCGCTGGCTGCGGCGGCTCCAAGATCATCGAGCTCGGCAAGGGCGGCGACACACCCGTCATTGTATCCGCTGCCGCCGGCCACTTTGTCAACCTGGCCGCCGTTCTGGCCGCCGTTGCCGTAGCCTTCCTCTAAATAATGCCCCGACCCTTAGTAATGTTTAAATGAGTATGCCGAGCCAGCATGACTAGAGAGGTGTTGTGTGTGACGCTGCAGAGGGCCCTCTTTTTGCTCATTGCAAGTGTCGTTTTGGGTAGAGCATAGTATTTTTGACCTTTCTCCATCTTTTTTAATATTCTTACATAATAAACACTCTTATTGAAATAATAAATCTTGTTGTTTAGGCTGTTATTGCTTCCTTTGTGAAATGTGCTGGTAGCTGTGACACAGCGGCAGTGTTCCCGTGGCGTAGTTGCAACGAATTGGAGTTCTATGGAGGCTAAAGCTACAGTGAATGGGCTTAAACTCGCTTGCGTGTAGCACACCTTAGCTTGACAGGATGCCGGCGGGTTGTGGCGCGGGCGTCATGCAGGAACAGCATGCAAGGGCCAAGTGTTCATGGTAGGCAACCGTGCCTCGCATGTGCGTCTGGTCGATGTTTTCAAGCTTTGAGATGACGGAACTGACTTGGAACATGGATTCAGCGAGACAACAAAAAGTGAACAGCAAGGACACCAAATATTAGGCTTAGTTGCGAGATTTGTTTGGTCGTAGTAGTGGAATGTCGCCAAGCGTCATGGCCAGGCGCACACTGATGTGGTGCATGTGCATGGCCTGGAAAATCTTTGTGATGATTCAACGCTTTGAAGTCGACGCACTGAAATCTACAAGTATATAATGCACCTAATCTCCTGCAACTACAGGCTCTTTCCTTTCCTTCACTCACACACCTCCGACCTGGCCAAACTTACAAGAGGGCGCTGGTCTTGGATGGCCACACCCAGCTTCGTGCCCACGACTTTTCCTTCTTGGAACTGTTTTGGGCACCATGTTATCCAGGCCTTCTCGCGGCTGCGATGAGCACATGTATGAACCAAAACATGGCAATTCGCCCATCTTTGATTTTTCACGACAACCATGCGCGTATTTCTAATATTGCGATCCTGTCTCGAAGAAACTCCCGAACAATCCAACCAGCCGGTTTGGGTTGCTTTCAAGTTGTCGCAGGCCTCTTGCAAGTCTTGCCAGCCACGCTCCGGTTCTCATCTTTCACCAGGGCCTGGGCGAGCAGTCGACCACGAATTCAACAAAGCTTCGAGCGCTGCTGATGGTTTCTTCCAAGCCCAAAACCTGGCCTGGTGTGGCCCAGTCGTCTCCAGCAGCCCCCCTTGCCAACAATACTACACAATGACGGGGAATGATCGGCAAGAGTAAAGACCTGGGACTTCCCAGGGAGTCTCATCACAGAGGTCATGATCGAGAAGGAGATATCAAGGAGCACGATATGCTAGAAATACAAGCAAAAGAAATATCATGTCAGTTGACCAACTTGCCAATGCAAACAAACCACACGGACAATCACCTTCAGTCCAGGGCAGCTCCTGGGGGGGAATGGCCCGGGCCCCTCACAGACCGACCAAGAAAAAGCCGAAGAGAGAGTTAAAGAAAAGCTGGCCCGGGTCTGGGGCAGAAAGAAGGGAAAGTTCTAGACAGATATCACTGCACCAACAAAATTCCTCGGCAGAAGCGCTCCCCGGAGTGGGGCATCTTGTCACTATAAATCCCGGTGCCTTGAAGAACTAATGGCCTCGACACTGGGAGACCCATCGGCAGATTTACAATCGCTATCAACCGTACGGAGTTCCAGAACAAGTACGCGACGGCTTCATCTCGTTTTGTGATTTTTCTATGCTGTTGCACCTTGTGTATAGCTACAGAATACGATAGATACCGAGAAGATTGTTGACTGAGCCAACACTCGCAGCGCATCTACTATCAAGAAAGAGATTGCCAACACAACGGCAAGGACGCTTATAAATCTTTTGATTACACGTCTTCGCTACCACATCATTTCAGCGCTCAAATTTGGCCGTGGCCTACGAAATAAGCCCCATCTTCAAACATCATCCTAAAGCTGAGCCTGTGGCATGGCTTTCCTGACCACTTTCCCCATCTATGCCTCAGCCAAGCACGGCCTGAAAAATGGGAACCCAAAAATTTCCCTCCTCGGATGGCAGAAGGCCAGAGCTGCCTCGATCTGGGTTTTATCAGTGGATGGTGGTGCATTTTATTTATGCCGGCCTCCTTGAGATATTTAATCCGATCATTCCGCCTTCAAGACGTATAAGATCCCAACATGGGAGCCAGAGATTTCGCAATAGTGCTGGAAGCTCAGGCTTCCAGCGCTGACTGTCGGCTGTTCCACAGCTGCAACTTAGGGTGGTTGCCCCAAGAAGAATACGCGCGAAAGTCGTACTGCACCCAGGATTAGTGATTTGCGAGGAGATTTGCAACAGCGGGACCATGATGAGGGTTTTGATCACTGCTTGGACGTATCAACTGATAACATTGTTCATTCGGGGAAGGATAATGGCCAGGACTACAACCACGCGCACAATATCGACCTTCGAATGAGAGAGACGAAACAAAATTCAATTACTGAGAGTATCTGCCTGCGGGATACTCTCGTGGACTAGGTGGGCTTTTGGGAATGCCTGTTGGTCATAGTTAAAACTTTTCTTTTAACAATAAAGATACTTTGTTTCGAAGCAAATCAGATTTTTATTTATTTATACATTTTAAAGCGATATCATTGTGAATTAAACTCGATGTATTGTTTTTCTAAAAATGAGTTGCAAAATCTTTATGCTCATATATACTGTCATTAACTCGTGCTTCTTTTATGAAATCTGCTCGGGGGTATCGTATCCTGAATCAGAGGTACCCTTGGAGGGCTTCTCAGTCACTGATTCATCTTTGGTCTCTTCAGTCTTCTTCTCCTCAGTCTTCTCCTCAGTCTTCTTCTCAGTCTTCTCCTCGGTCTTCTCCTCGGTCTTCTCCTCGGTGGTCTCCTTCTTGTCATCCACCTTCTTCTCTTCTGGCTTGTCCTTGGACTCTTCACTCTTGCTGCTCTCAGAATCAGATTCAGAGTCGGAATCGGAGTCGTCAGAGTCAGAGGAAACTTCGCCCTCGGCCCGGTTCTTGCGCTTGGCGGCCTTCTTGGCCTTCTTGCGGGCCTTGGCCTTCTCCTCCTTGCGCTTCTTCTTAGCCTCCTCCTTCTTCAGCTTGGCCTCGTCCTTGCGTCGCTGCTCGGCGTCCTCGATCTCCTTCTTCTTCTTCTCCTTGCGGGTTTCCACGATCCACTCATCGATGACCTCGAGAACCTTTTCAGGATTGCGCTTATGCTTGAGAAGCAGGCCCTGAATCTCAGCAGGGCTGAACTCGTGCTCGGGGATCTTGGCAGCAAACTCCTCGGCGAGGGCGTTGACTCGCTCCATGGTCTCCTCGCGGGCCTTCTCAGCCTTCTCAGACTCCTCCTTAGCCTTTTCGTCATCCATATCCTTGGAGGCGAAGTTGTTGGAATCCTCGTTCTCGTAGGGGGCGTAGATAGCACGGTAAATGGAGGCGACCATATCAGCGTCAGCAAGTCCAAACTTGACAATCATGTCAACACGACCGGGGCGGATGAGGGCCTTGTCGAGCTTCTCCAAGTGGTTGGTGGTCATGATGAGGACGCGGCCCTCCTGGGAGGCGACACCATCGAGAATGTTGAGAAGACCGGAGAGAGAGAGGCGACCGGGAAGAGTAGGGGCACCAGACTTTCCGGGGGTGCTGTTCTGGATGGGGACCACAGGGGCCTGCTCGGCGTTCTCGCCCTTGTTCTCCTCACGGGTGTGTGTAAGACCAGCGCTGTCGATATCCTCGAGAAGGACGACGCAGCGACGAGGAAGCTCAGCAAACAGAGAGGAGAGGGTCTCCTCGTTGGCCATGACGGAGCTCAGGCTGACCATGTAGATGCGCATGCGGAAGAAGCCAGCCAGAGCAAGACTGAGGGAACTCTTTCCAGTTCCAGGGGGACCGTAGAGAAGGTAGCCGCGGCGGTAGGGAATACCACGGTTGGAGTACCAGCGACGGGTAGCAGGGTTGAGGTAATCGGTGACATCGTTGATGAGGTCCTGCTTAACCTTCTCATTGAGGATGACGGTAGAAATGGGACGGCTAGCACGGGTCATGCAGCGCTGCCAGCTGGGGTCGCCGCCGTTGGAACCGGAAGCACCGCGGTAGATGAGAGTCTTGGACTCGTCCTTCTTCATGTACTGCTGGCGGGCATCGACAAGGAGCTCCTTGAGAATGGCGGGGTTGCGGCCGAAGCAGGAGATGGAAATCTCTTCACGCTCACTGACAACCAGGAAGGCAGACTGCTCGCGGTTCTCGTGGCGCTCAAAGAGCAGCAGTTGGCCCTTGAACCAGAAGAAGTGGCTGCCGAAGGAGGGGGTGTACTGGAGGGGCTTCTTGCGGGGGGAGAGGCCGTCGCCCTCCTCGCCCTCCTCCTCTTCATCGCGCCATGAGTAGAGGAACCAGGAGCGGGAGTTGATGTTGGTGTTGACGATGAATCGGCGGGAGCTCTGGGCAAAGCGCTGTGCGGTGACCCAGCTCATGATGATGTTGTAGATCTCATCGTCGGTGCGGATGCGCACGACGGACATCATGTACTTCTCAACCATGCCCCAGACATAGTCGCTCATGTAGGTCCAGGCAAAGGTGAGCCCGGAGATCATGAGCAGCATGGGGATGTAGATGTTGAGGTCGATGCCCAAGTAGGTCTGGATGGCGGTGGAAAAGACAGAAAAGCCCGGTATTAAGAAGTCAAGCAGGGCGAACTGTGAAGGAGGGGATGTGAAGGGGACATCACTGCCAAGGTTGGAGGAGTTGATGGCCTCCATGTTGGGTGTTGGTCGTGGCGAGAGCAAAAGTTGGAGGGGTATCATGTATAATTGGCTGAGTGAGAGGCTCTGCGGTGTAGGTGATGTATGTATATTGTGTGGTGGTGGTGGAAACCGGGTCGAGAGTCGCAAATTGTAAGCGGATGTAAGCGGTTGTGAGTGATTGCGATTGATTGCGAGTGACTGCAAGTGATTGCAAGTGAGATGGAGGAATGAGAGATTGAATAAAAGTGCAGGTCAGGGCGGCTTAAGTAGTTTGGCACGACATGATGGAGATGCAAACCACCTGCATGCTCCGCCAGGCGCTACAAGCAGAGGCATCCAGCCCTACGAGGCACAACGGAGACCCTGGGCGGCTGTCAACTGCCAACTAGGGAGGGATCCTGCTGTGTGGCGGTGGGTTGCGAACTGAGTCACAGCGAGCGTGGGCTGCCTTTTTTCCCCGAGATTGGACTGCTCGCCGGCCTAGTTCGTCATTGAGTTAGGGGGGTTGAGGGTTGAGTGTGTGCTAGCGTCAGACAGCCAGGCATCAACTACGGGGCCAAGAAATCTAGTCCACTTTGCCTCGCCGTGTTTTGCGGGGGAGGCGCCAGGCAGTCATCGGCGCTGGGATGGGTTTGGGTGGGGAGGCCTGAGGCGTGAGGGAAACAAGCGACGAAAACGAGCCAGGAGCCGCCAAGGAAGCGTGAATGGTCAATGGATGGCATCCACTCGCAGCACTCAATTGGTACCACCCTCAGGCTTCCTTGTGGAGGCCTGATTGCCTTGGCCGGCCGTTAGGAACTTTGGTGGACGAAGGTGCTGCGTGCCGGGACTGGTTGGGCCATGCGTCAACACCCCCTCCCTGCTGGCAGTGCAGCGTACCGCAGTGTACCACAGTGCACCCTCTCTCTCTGCACTGCACTGTAGTGTGTGGTGGCTCTTCTGCAGCCGTCTACCGATGCGTGGTGGTGGGTGCGTGGATGGATTGGCCAAAAGCGGCCAGCGACAACCCCTCCTCCCCCTCCATCCTGCGGCTCCCACAACTCCCAAAGCCGTCATCATGGTCCACTAGCATGCGCCGCGATCCAAACAAGGCCAATTGCTCGTGTCGCGTGTTGGACACGGCCAATCACGCCCACCTTCTGTGGGTGCTCTGTGGGTGTTTGCACCTCATCACACGACACTTCCCATGGCGCCTGATGTTTTGTGGGAACCCTCCTCTTCATCGTTGTCAAACAGTTCAACTGCCAGCTCATTATCAACCGTGAATGTTCAATTACTCCTTCGCCTCGTCGCAAATCGCACTTCCGTCGCGCATGCACAAGCACATCCACATCCAAACGTCCCCTGCCGCACCGCCCGCCGCAACAACGCATGTCGGCAACGCCGTCGCAAGCCAAGACGGCCCCGGGGCTTAGTGCACACAGCCACACCCACATTTCAGCGGGCCTCCAGCGGGCCTCCAGGCGGGAAGGGAGTCATCCGCTGTGTTCTCCGCCGAGCGAACCAATGGGAACACCCAATTCGTCTGCCCCAATCGCCAGTGACGGCATTGTTTGGTCGCTCAGGGTCGACGTGAAACTGTATTCGGCATTCTGTTTCATCATTTAGGATTCTGGACCCCGAAGATCCTTTCCCCGTTTACGACAGAGCGCTTTCTACTGGCTGCACCGGGCCCCGGGTCCACTAAAGTGGAATTGATATGAAGCCATGCACGCAAGGTGCAATTCATCGCAAGTTATCATGTAGACTACATAGTAGAGAAGAAAGCAAGATCAAAATTTGCGATCTATGTAAGACACGATTGCCCGGTTGTATCGGCGTGGCGCCACGGGTAGCTGGACTGTGCTACCGCCTGACTCACTCGGCAATCGGCTTAGATTTGCACGCATCTTGGCCGAGATGACTTGCACCGCGTCTCAAAATCTTTATTCGATTCCCCCAATATCAACCAAATCACCCGATCAAGGGTACTTTTCAGGGCAAAGCGATGCGAAATCTTCCCAGAACCTACCTTTACATGGTGTGAAAATGTCAATAGAGCAGGCGACTGTTTGCGGCCGACGATGGCAGAATGACATGTAAAGTTTTACGACGTTCAACACGATGCATATATTGATGCTGGTTTAGAAAGCTCCGACCAAGATCAAAGCGACTCTGAAATTTCATATCAATAGGGAAAATGACCCCAATATCCTGCCGCATGCTATCCTTGGCTTATTTGGGTAATTAATTTAGTCATCGTGGACCATGAGCAGACTATGGATTACCTAAAGTGTACTAAAATATCTGATCCCATCCATACAAGAGATAAACATGGGGCAGATCACAAAATACCATTCTGATGTAAGGCCGGATGCAGGTCTATCTAAAATTGGACTTCAAACGTCTTGCTTATTCAATTCTGGTCATGCTACAGAATCCAAAATGCGACCTCTGTAACCTTCCAACTTGGTTTTGAGGAAGATCATCGATTCCGCGACGCCAATTTCCTGCCCAAGTCTTTTGCATCACCTTATCTTCATAATGCAAGCTTCCAGTAGCGGTCGTTCAATTGGTCAGAAATCGTGGCTTATGCATGCATCATGCGATACACTTTGATTGGAAGATTGGAAGCAAGGCATTTTTGGGTGGTGAGGGGGCTGAATCGGCAAAACTCAGCCGAAAGATCCCAAATTCTTCGTCTGCTTACTTGGCCTTTGACTCTCCCGTAATTTACGTACCACCAACCGAAGTCGGAACAAGGCCCAGCTCTGGAATGCGCGTTAGTAGGGTGAAGACCCCGACAGCCTGGAATGCGACATGGATCCGATCGGAGCAGTGACGGGTTGCCTGAAGCTCGTGAACCAATCCCTCAAGGCTGCTAGCTCCCTACAAGAAGTCTCCGAGATTCAAAACGACTATGAAGATCTCAAAGGACAGGTGGGTGCGCGAGTCAACTCCGATGATCCATAGGTTCCAGCGATAGAGGGACCTCTAACGGGATGGGAAATAGATTGCAGACATCAACATCATTATCCAAGAGTTTCAGAAGCTTCCTGGTCTATTTCCTGAAAACCAAACTCGAAACCAAACGTCTGAGCCTTTATTTGTTCTCCAAGCAGTTGAAAAATTACAACAAATAAACAGCGAACTAGATGCGATCGTCACTCGGTGCTCGCGAACATCAGACGGTGAGCGAGCCAACAAGCGGAAATGGATCCCACAGCGCAACAAAATAGCCAAGCTAGTGACCAAGGCCCTTGAGACTAAGTCGAATTTGCAAATGGCCATCCAGTTACAATTAATTGGTCTGACGATTGTAAGGACCGAAAGGGATGACCGGTAAGTATCAACACACATATTCATCCAGAAGATTGAACATGAGCATGGAAATTTTGACTTGCTGGTGTAGATTTCACGCAGAAGCTTTGCCAGCCATTCGGCACTGGCGTCAATTACAGCTAAACCTGCCAGTGGCCACATCCGCTCGGCCAGCGGGTGCTGTACTGGGCTCTAGCCAAATAGTGCAAGCTGAAGATTGCGATGATGATGTCGACACTATAACTACGGAGGAAAATGATGGGTACAATGGGAAAATTCTACCAGAAAATTACATGGATTCAATTGCTGACTTTGAGGACGAAGAACACATTGTCTCACAAAATTCGGAATTGGATGTTGTTTCAACCAGTGTCGTGGGACAACCAGAGGACATGGGGAACTGCAGATGCAAATGTCACATGAAACAAAGCCATCATCAAAGCCCAACATGGTTACGGCCAATTTTTGGGACATTATTCATATCCTACACCCAAACGCCTGCGGCAAGAGAGTTCCTGTGTACAGAGTCGACATGCTTGTGCTTGTCGGAAAGCGTGGTTAATATCAACTACCACGTCCCGCGGTGGCTCTGGGCTAGAAATTTACTATTCAAAGTGGCATATGGCCAAACAGGCTTGGACTTTGCGCTTCGGCCTGTGAGAGTAATGGCTAGTTACAGCTTGGCGTGGGGGTGGATTAAAGAACCAAAATACTATGGTATTGAAAAGAATGTTTATCCCTATTTCCCTGATGACCAGGATGAATATGGTTCAGGGTTACTTGAAGTAAGTACAGTGGCTATCATGAAAATTTTGAATCACAGGCTGAGTGGATACTAGCGAGCCTTGTGGTTAAATAGATACGATATAATCGAAGAATGCCTAGTGCAATGGCAACGATTGCTCCCAAAACAGGGGTTGCTAAGGTAAAGTTTAATCTTAGTTTACATCGAGAGCCTTAAACTTACAATAATCTAGGGAGGCAGGAACTATGGCGTCGATGAAGTTGGATACTGACATACATTTAGGTATTCGAGAAAAGGGCCTTCTGCAACAAGTGTTGAAATGGGTCCATGACATGCCTGAATGGACGTGCACAAGTCTTCATGAATCAGCTATCTGGGGATACGGGATGAAAGAGGCTTTGCAAAAAGATGCCTGGGCAATGAATGCAGCCGGCAATGCGAGGGGGGATACTCCACTTCATTTAGCGGTCCAAAACGGCAATTTCGAAGCAGTAGAGGAATTGATGGCTGCTGGAGCCGACATCGGCGCAACAGATGTGTACGGAAGGACACCTTTCATGGTTGCCGCAAATTTTGGTCAAGTCAAATGCATGTGTCTTCTACTCAAAGCACCATATGACGTCGAGCAAGTTTGCCAAGCAAACCATACAGCTATGTATCTTGCTGCGATGCACTCTCACTACGAAACAGTGGCCTTATTGCTAGCCGCAGGTGCATCAGCATCACATCGTGCTATGTTGGGACGGACGCCCTTGCATGGCCTTATAGCGGGGTCCACAGGGGCAATCCGCGCTGCGCAAGAGTCCACTTTCAACCTCCTGCTTTCGGCCAAAGGGGTTGATATCGAGGCTCAAGATGACACCGGCTCAACGCCAGTCAGTTCGGCTATATGTATGAACAACATCTACGGCTTACAAATGCTTTTTCGAGAAGGAGCATCGCTGAAAACTATCAACTTTCGGACAAGACAAAACCAGCTGCATAGTGTGGCAATGCACGCAAATCTTGAAATGTTGCAGTATCTGCTGAGTATGCCCCCCAACGCCTTTTTGGGCATCAATACCGAGCTTCGTGATATTCATGGTTTTACTCCATGGAGTCGGTTTCTTTGGAGTTCTCACGCACCTAGCATATCTTTAGGTGGTCGCAGGCGACCGTCTTATGACGAGCAGGAGGCATTTTCCAGATTATACCAAACTGTACGCGACCAAAACATACAACATGATATTCAAATTTTGGAAAATGTTATGACAGCCTTGAGAAACTGTAATGGCGGTGTTGCGAAATCTCACCTTGACGCCATCATCCATCAGAAGCGTGATTGGGATCAGCATGATTTGGTAGGATTTTACCGGGGAATACGTCAAGAAATCGAGGCCAAGAACTATGAGGAACCTATCAG
The DNA here is from genome assembly GCA_020623665.1 of Calonectria multiphialidica. Lineage (NCBI taxonomy): Eukaryota > Fungi > Ascomycota > Sordariomycetes > Hypocreales > Nectriaceae > Calonectria > Calonectria multiphialidica. The sequence goes on along the minus strand of JAHVYC010000095.1, from coordinate 205,494 downwards.
TGCCCTATCAGACGAAATCGTGGATTTGTCAGTCCAGAGGAACATTTCGCCTTGGGATATGGAAACTGAATGGAGATGCGAGGAGTGTGTTGAGGAATTTAGGGCACGAGATGAAGTTGGATGGGAAACGTGTAGCTCAGATGATGAGAGCGGAGATTGGTATTCAGATAGTGATGAGACTAGCCCTTGTTGGGATGAAGAATGAATAAGTGTACAGCTGGATAATACCATATTTTAGACTTACTAATAATCATATTATTTGGCTCAAGCCTTTTTCGGTGGGTTGCGAGAGAAGGTTGCATTTCATGCCACACATTTCTCCCATTCTCTCACCATCCGTTGGTCCGCGCCGTCGCCCTCCCCGACCAAAGTCACCCATCAGGGTGTGAGATGCAGCCCTACCACTGCGAGGTGATGTTATCCTCATGCCCCGCCACAGCACGGCACGGCAGTCGGCATTCGGGGACGGGCGGACGGTAGCTAAACAGCAAGGTTAAAATTTTAAAACATGGTGCCGGGGCAAGGCTGACTGTACAGGTTCATATTAAACCCTGAATTGCGCATGTTAAACGGCTTAGTAGCTGAGCTGCATGATAGCTAAATGTGAGACGGGAGTTGAACGGCGCCGGCAGACGAGGGGAGATGGTCAGCGCTCGCATGGGAACGCCCGATTAGGAAACGGCCGGGGGGTCGGCCGGTCGGAGGTTGCGAGGGCCGTGACGCCGATGGAGCGGAAAATTGGCCGTATACGTGCACAGGCAATTGGAGGCTGCCACCGGGACGCTGCACGAGCAGGGGCTGTGTCTGACAGGTGGGCTCCGACTGAACGGTAGTAGGGCTGATGGGTGCTTGTCCGCGGATTAGACAGGATTAAACAGGCAGGGTCAGGGCAGATCGCATCCTTCGCCCGCGGACCTGGCGGGCGCTGGAGAGAGGCTCTTCCCTGGCAGCTCCCCGGCCTCTGATGCACTCTGGCACGCCATGTTAAGCTGCGGTGCGCTCCAACGGCGCTCTAATTGGGCGTTTGCCATGGCCCTCGCTGCTTCGACTACGTACGTACCTGGCTGAGCGCTTGTGGCGTGGCAGATTACCGTTCCATTGCGTCCCACTGATTGGTCCCCAGCCGCCGCCGCTTGAAGTAAACTCTCGCATCGGTGCAACGCGAACCCGAGCCTGCTAATGCGAAGTCAACCTGGGGCTCAGAGGGGGATGATGGATCGTCGTGCAGTCTTTCAGCTGGAGCTGCCACCGTCATCCACGTCGCAATTAGAGTAGAGAGTGTGCAGGGAAAAAAAACTTGATAAATATCCCATCCGCATTCTGGCATTGAGTTGAAGCATCCAAGACATCTGAGAAAATACCCATCACCACCCACCAACCTATCTACCCACGTGCCCCTGGCGAAGCGGCTCTCTCTCTCACACACAACCCCACCGACTTACACACACCACCCTCAGTAGCAAGCCCGTCGCCCCGACGCCTCCACCAATTCATAGCCCAGTAGGGTTCGAATCTCCGATATCGATGGCTTCATCATGCAATCACACGCTAGAGGACATGTCGCGTTAGTCACCACTTATCCCTTCCCCCTCCTTTGTCCTCGTTGTCCAATTGTCTTGTTGCTAACTCATTTTCCAGTTCCCGACCACCAGGAAAACCTGGTCGGGAGGTTCACCTTCAATGAGCTGGCACGCCTGCTTGGGGGCGTGGGCACTTTTGTCGCCGTCGTCGTCAGTTTCTACGTCATCTTCCGCCACGCCCTCAGCTACACCAGACCCCGAGAGCAGCGACAGTGAGTTCCCAGATGCATCAGCCCTCCATCTCCCCCGTACAACTAACCAACACAACCCCCCCTCCGCTTAGAATTATCCGACTCGTCTTCATGGTCCCAGTGTACGCAGTCTCTTGCTACCTACAAATCTGCTTTTACGAAAAGGCAATCTATATCGAGGCCATCTCCTCCTGTTACGAGGCAATCGCACTCGCCGCATTCTTCTCCCTGATCTGCACCTATGTCGCCCCAGACCTGCATTCGCAGAAGGATTTCTTCCGCCAAATTACGCCAATCAAACCTTGGATCGGCCCGGTGGGGTGGCTGGGCATGTGTACCGGCCGGGACCGTGGGCCGTTCCGCACTCCCCGATCGGGACTTACATGGTTCAACATCATCTGGGTCTGCGTCTACCAGTACTGCTTCATCCGTGTCGGCATGACAGGCGTTTCAGTCATCACCCAAGCCAACGGGCGTTACTGCGAAAGCTCAAACTCTCCGCAGTTTGCCCACATCTGGGTCACCATCATCGACCTCATCTCCCTCACCGTCGCCATGCTCAACCTCATCCAGTTCTACGCCCAGCTCAAGGTCCCCATCGCTGAGCACAAGCCTCTCACCAAGTTCATCGCCATCAAGCTTGTCGTCTTCCTTTCCATGATTCAAACCTCCGTCATCTCACTCGCCACCTCGCACGTTGACACCAGCGGCAAGCTTGCGTCGGGCGATATCAAGGTCGGCATCCCCAACCTCTTGCTCTGTCTTGAAATGGCTCTGCTGGCCATTTTCCACCTTTTCGCCTTTCCCCATCGTCCCTATCATCCCGGCGCTAAGCCGACCTTTTACCCTCCCCCAGACGCTGCAAAGGGCGGCCCTTATATCCAAAACCAGCAGCAGCCTCCCAGTGGTGGTTTCTTGGGTGTCGTTGCCCTATTTCAGGCATTTAACCTGTGGGACTTTTTCAAGGCTGTTGGTCGGTCTTTCAAATGGATCTTCTGCGGAGTCAGGAAGCGCAAGAACGATATCAGTTACCAGACCACTCTGCCAATGAACGAAGGGCATGGAAGCAGCACTGATGGCCGAGCTCAAGAAAGCACGCCGCTGGGAGCTATGCAGCTTGGCCCTCAAGAGTACAACCCTCCCCCATCTCCACCTCCCCAATACCGCAGGCAGAACTCGCAGATCCCAGGATATGAGAACCTACGAGGGGAAGAAGGTGCAGGATTGGTGCAGCACGCCCAATCGCAGCCATACGATGCTCAAGACGCACGCATGACTCCCTCTCCCCCTCCTCAATCATTTAGGCCCCCTTTACAAGGAACAGAGTATCGGTCAGGATAGATATTCGCTAAGTAATGTAAGCGAGAGTATATATATATTGTTAAACGAAATGTATGATAGATACCAAGCATAGCATAAGGGGGTGTTGATTTTACGAATCTCATTGTCACCTTAGACTTGCCTATTTGATAACCTATGTGATTTTATCCTGATCTACGCACCTTCCACAACCTCCGCTTAGTGAGTCGATTGTCCACTGCTGTGTTCTGATGTCGCTGCATACGCCGCTCAGGAACCTTGGCGCAATCCACCGGGGGACCCTACCTAAGCCTCACGGCACCCCTGTCGAGGGCGGTGGGCGATGAAGAACTATATGATCTACTCTTCTCGTATTTATCACCCAATAAGCCGGGAAATATAGATCCCCGAGAATTGTTCCGAGCAGTGTCGCATTGCACGATGGGCTCCGCCGCATGATTTAGGTTTAACACAAATCGCTCAAAACCCACGTAACAAAGCGACGGCACGGCGTTCCGTGGATATTCTGGTGAAAAATTGCGGCGCAGGGCCATCACATGATCGGGCAATTCTTTGTTTTGGGCAAATGGGCGGGATCGATGGCAGGCAACGTGCTGCAGACGATGGCGAGATGGTTTCTGAAAGCGGTGAAGTGGACTTCTCTCGCAAGATATAGTATTCAGCTCCCGGTCCCGGAAACCGGGATCAAAAAAAAAATTAGGCGGATATCATCCCTTGTCCGTTCCATTTGTGTCTTCGGACATTGTGGTTCCTTGGCATTTAAAGCAACCCGCCCACCGGAGCCCATCTGGAGCTTCGCGGTAAGCTTAATTTATGGCCGACTTACGACGTCAGCTTGGCAGCTGCCGCACAGCAATATTATCCGCCTGTTTGCATAGGGATTTCTAATGCCCAAATGAATGCGTTGCTAACGCAATCAGGCATGTTGACCGTTGATTTTTGCCTTGGACCGGCTCATTCGGCCGCATGATCCCAGGCGCCTGAGGTAGCATTGGGAGGATGCTTCTCGGAAATCGGAGCGGGTGCACAGGCCATCGAACCTTTTCGGCTGCGAATCCCCCACGAATCAATTCGTCCCAAGTCTTGACCGATGTCATTTCGAGGACTTGTCCCGCTGGACACAGGGTTAATATGGGCAGTACCGTCAGGCCAGGTCAGATCCACATTGCCGTTCAGGGACGACTCTTCCGGTGCTCATCTCAATATTGCCTTTTTGTCCCTTGTGAAACCTGCGTGGCCAAGAATTCAAGAATACGATCATAATGCAATTACGGTCTTTGCTTTTGGGTAGAGCTTGGGTAGATATATAAGGCATCATCTCGCCAACCACTTTTGCAGAAGGGTCTTGGAAGGTCAGCGGTAGTGAATCTTCGACTTTCGCCAACTACAATGAAGCTCTCTGGTCTCCTCTTCTCTCTGGCCGCGGCCGTCCCGGCTGTTCATGCACAGGTCAAGAATGCAGCTTTCGGTTTCGCTTCCGGAACCACGGGTGGTGGTAGTGCGACCCCCGTCTATCCCTCATCGAATGCCGAGTAAGTAGAATCGCTATTGGGTTTTCTAAACACTATCCAAAAGGGACTTTCAGATGAATTGAGTCATGTTGTAGAGGCTAATCGTTCGTATTTTGTTAGACTCGCCTCTCTTCTGAGTGACAACACCCCTCGTGTGATTATGCTATCCAAGACCTTTGACTTCCTCCAGTCTGAAGGCAGCACCACTGCCCAGTGCTGCAGTGACGACCGCACTACCAAGTGCCCTGGAGGAACTTCCCAGGGTCAGCTTTGGATCCAATCCACCTGCGATGGTGGCTCGTGGCAGTCATGCACATACTGGAATGCTCCCAGAACGCCTTTGAAAGTCGGCAGCAACAAGTCTCTTGTTGGCGTTGGCACCAGCGGTGTCATCCGAGGCAAGGGTCTCCGCCTCAACGGTGGTGTCAGCAATGTTATCATTCAGAACATCCACATCACCGTAAGTGAAAATCCAGCTTACCCTACACAAGATATTCACCTTTCATTTGACAACCCCAACCCCAGCCCACATTGTCTCAGCCTATCTAACTAATCCTGACAGGAGCTCAACCCTCAATTCGTCTGGGGAGGTGACGCAATCACCCTCGATGGCGCTGACAAGGTCTGGATTGACCACAACAAGTTCTCCCTCATTGGCCGACAGATGATCGTGTCTGGCTGGGGTACTGGCGGCCACGTTACTATCAGCGACAACGAGTTTGACGGTAGGACCACCTGGTCTGCTGGATGCAACGGCAAGCATTACTGGACCATGCTCCTCCTCGGTCTGCAGGATTGGTACACCCTCTCTGGAAACTACATTCACGACGTTTCTGGCCGTGCCCCCCATATCGGAACCAGCGCCACCGCATCTAAAATCTACCTTCACGCCATCAACAACTACTTTGAGGTTCGTAATCCCCCGTCGCATGTACAGGTCTCGCTCCTTGAGCTTGAACGCATCCTCCCTATTTCCAATTTGTTCTAACTAACAACGATTCACAGAACGTCGGTGGTCACGCCTTTGACATTGACACGAACACCTGGGTCCTCATTGAGGGCAACTACTTCAGCTCTGTGACCACCCCCATCACCGCGGACAGCTACACCAAGGGCGGCCAGGTGTACTTCATCCAGACCGTCGATGATGCATCCAACGCGTCCGGTAAGCTCGGCTACATCCCCGAGTGGAACCGCCTCTCCGGCTCCGGCACGGTCAAGAGCATCGTTTCCCAGAACGCTCTCAGCGGCCTCGGCCAGTACCAGAGCAACATCAAGTGGAGCCACTGGTCTGTGGGTGACGTCCCCAATCTGGTCAAGTCGAGAGCTGGAGTCGGCAAGGTTTAATTTCCCCCTGGGAAATTATTGTGATGACGATTGATGAAACAGGAATGATATTTTCATAGCATATTTTTCTGATGATTTGAATTGACAATTCATTCCTGCACGGGTCTCCCCCCTCCACCCCTGGTCCGCCCAGGCAAGGTCTGCCCTTCACATGTTAAACTCTCAAAGTTCAAATCTTCTTTGAGAACATCCGTGCTTCTTTTTTTTCTCCGATTCATATAAGGGAATAATGCGGCAATGTGATGTTGTACTCGTTTCTCAACTTTGATTTTCCACCTTCCTACTGCGGCATCGTGAATTGCGTCAATCGGATCCCCCGCACTTTACCAAAGGAACGCACTAAACAAGGGAGAAATCCTTCATTGACAGGGACGAGTTGCGATCGCAAATCCTCTTTCCAGTCGCTTGTGAAATCGATTTAATTTGCTGTGACGTTTACGGATGTATTAATCTCCCCCTGGCTGGAACATTGCTTCCTGTTCTTCGGGTTCTCTCTTGTTCCATAAGCACTATTACATAAGAGCCAGTTCGTGCCACCTCGGGTCTCCATATCAATCTAATGGGTCCGGCAAGAATTGTCGGATAAATCTATCGTATTCAGATTCTAGTGGTATATATGTATATCTTTAATTATTTATCGTAATTGGGCCAGCGCAATAACATGATTCCACGCTACTCAAATCATACATGTTCAAGAGTATAGACTTCTTACACAACCAGCTTAGTAAGAAGCTTGCCCTGGTTGAAGCCGGTGAAGAGCTTCATCCAAATGGCGGGCTGCTCCTCGATGGGAGCCTCGACGACGGTCTCGGAGTCCTGCAGCTTGATTCGGCCATCGGCGGCAGCGCCAATGAGCTCCTTGAGGATACCGGCGACCTTGTCCATGTAGTCCAGCATGATGAAGCCGCGGATGTTGATTCTCATGGAGATCAGCTCGAACCAGTTCTTGAGGGCCATGGGCTCGTCAGAGTTGTAGCCGCTGACGGCGCCGCACACGGCAATGGTGCCGTTCATCTTCATGCGGGTCAGCATGGCGTCGAGGACGTGCCCGCCGACGTTGTCAAAGTAGACGTCGACCTCCTCGGGGGTGGCAGCCTTGAGGTCCTGCTCAAAGGTCGGGCTCTTGTAGTTGATGCACTCGTGAGCGCCGAGCTGCTCCTTCACCCACTTGCACTTCTCGTCGGAGCCGGCAATGCCGATGACGCGCTTGGCGCCCAGCAGCTTGACGGCGATCTGGACGGCCATGGATCCCGTGGCACCGGCGGCGGCAGAGATGACGATGGTGTGGTCGGGCTTGGCACCTCCTGCATAGTACAGCCCAGTGTACGCGGCCAGGCCAGAGGCGCCAAAGGCACCAAGGTAGTGGGTGAGGGGGAGGTCGGCAGGGAGGGGGGCCAGGGGTTGGCTGGTGGCGGCTTCCAGGATAACGTACTCGCTCCAGGTGCCGAGATGGAAGTCCATGACCAGATCGCCGGCCTTGTAGGCATCGGAGGAGGACTGGAGGACCTCGGCGATGATGCCGGACCGCATGGGCGAGCCGAGCGGGACGGTGGGCACGTAGAAGCGCTCGGGGGCGACGGTGCTCTGGATGAAGTTGCGCAGGCCGGTGTCGTTGGAGAAGTACTTCACCTTGCACAGCAGCTGGCCGTCCTTCAGGGCCGGCAACTCGGCAGTCCTGAGCTCGAAAGTCGCATCAGGACCTTCGAGGACGGGAGCCCCGGTGGGCTTGTTGACAAGGACCCATTGCTTGGTGGTGGTAGGGGTAGAGGAGGCCATGTTTGCCGTGTCTTAGTTGCTCGGTTCGCTGGGTTGTTCTGGTGGTTTTCTAGGGCTTATTACTTTTTTTCCCGACCCCTTTTTTATTTCTATGCCAAAAACGAGTAACTCTGCAGGTCGCTTCTGCCCCAGGAACGTTTCGTTTCAGCATTGTATTTATAGATGGGCCTATCGTTGTTGGGTTAACATGGAGGGCGGAGCTGGCTACTGTGTTGCTGCTGTTCGGCCGAGGCTTGACCACGAACGTGGCCCCCGAGCCGTCAGTGCAGACCCGGTCCAAATTACACGGCAGCGTTCCATCTGCGATGGAGCGTTGCGACCTTGGCATAGCCGTTCCTGGCCCGCGGGCATGCGACGGGCCTGTCGCGGGCCTAGCAAGGAAACCCCATACAGCGATTGATGCGCGTTCCGAGATACTCCCGATTGGCCTAGCTCAGCCTGGATAGAGGAGACGAGACAGCTAATAGTGGCGACGGGGTGGCGGGCTTTGTAAGAAGGCAGAAAATGAGCCATTTTTTTCCCTTTTTGTTTCTTTTCTTCTTCTTCTAATTAGGCTCTTTTTTTGCTTCTGTCAACGTCCCGGCCGCTCGGTTGCGCAGGCGGCGTGGCATGCCGGGGGAATCTAAGCCAGCTGCCGGCGCCGTCCTGCGGGCAATGACCGAGACATGCCTAATCAGTGCATAAGGCTGCCCAGGATTGGCCGATCATGACTGCATTCTGTAAGCGACCATGTCTGCTCCGTGTCTAGCGGGATGTGCGTGACGGCCGCGGAGTCGGGGGATGCGGCATCCGGGTGCGCTACAGTTGATTAGTGCATGGGCAACTCCCAGACCGTAGTGTATACTGCATCGAGCCTAAGAACGGAGCAGTCGCCCGTTTCGTTTTGGCGAGAGTGCTCGAGGCAATGCTCAGCGGGAAAAGCGGAGTCGCCCTGGCGACACCAACCGTCTGGGTGATGATGGGGCCCAGGAGCAGGGAGCGCAGAGGTGTCCGCCGAGCCAGCGGCGATTTGGAGACGGGGGAGCGGGGACCTGGAAGCCTTCTCGGTGCGTTTGTGTGCATGCGCCTGTGTCTGTGTTTGGTGTTCTATTTGTCCGCCTCTCCGCCACCCCGCCGCCCCTTGCGCCGGGAATACAGACTCGGTCCTTGCAAGAACCGACTAGCACCCGCGTGGCGCCATTCCGAGAAGGCTGCCCAAATTACGAAATGCGACAGTCCGTTGGCTAACCGTCAGCTAGCAAGCGGGCCGAGCTGCCATCCTCACTCTTAGCTGCGCCAAAATGTGGGGAGGGCTTCCCGCTGGCGTTTCGTAACGTGACAGCCAGCAACTGTCGGGTACACGGGGGGCACCCATGCAGGAACCCAAGCAGGAACCCAAGTCTCCCTAATGCCGCGTACCAGATTTTCCCACCCGGCCCCTTGCAACTGAGATCTTCAGTTTCATTGAAGTTTTTGTCATAGTTTTATTGGGGCCCCGTAGGGCCTGCCTCTCTCCCGCTGTGCTGTTGTCTCGTGCCTGGTTTTTCTTCGTCCCTCTTGTGTGATAAAAAAGCAACAGGCCAGCCTCATGTCGCCCGACGTACGTCTGCCCGTCTGCTCGCCACAGCCCCCGATCGCCAAGTTGCTGCTGCACACTCAACCATCATGGAGACGCCAGCCGTCTACCTGCCCATCAAAGGCTATGTGCGGGCCGAGCTAATCGTCAACTGCATCGTCGTCTTCATCGTCCTGATCGTCATCACTCTGCGAGTCATTGGCCGAGTCATCGGGCCGGGCCTAGGATGGGACGATAGCTTGGTCTTGGTCGCAACCGTTTGTCTCTCTAACCAACTTCATCTTGGTCTGATTACTAACATGGCCGTAGCCTTTGGGTGTTGTCATGTTGATCTGTCAAGGGTTTTGTACGCGGTGGCACCAGTGGAAAAAAAAATTAGAGAGTGAAGCTAACCAAACGCCTCAGTTGCTCCGGCTGGAAACGGATACAGTCTACCAGACAACCCGCAACGTGAGTTTTTACACTGTTCAAATGATTTGAAAATTCACCCTTGTGTGATTTCATCTAGACATCAGAGTCTTGGCTAACTGTGTAACCGTTTATCAGTTGTGGCCAACGTCCCATTCATCCTCCAGGTAAACCACCACGAATTCTGCTGCCAACCAATGACTCCTTTACTCACCATGCTATGATTTTATAGTTGACGTTTTGCATGCAAGTCGTATACATTGCTCTGCTTGCAAGCGTTAAGGGGAGCATGTTGTGTTTCTTCCTTCGTGTCTTCCCCACCCCTTTCATGAAACTCGCATCCAAGATCTCGCTGGGATTTGTCGGAGCCTGGATGATCTCCTACATCTTCGCCTGCGTCTTCCTCTGCAACCCAGTCTCGGCCCAGTGGAACAGCAAGGGAACATGCGGCGCCTACATCCCGCTAATCCAGACCTTGATCGCCACAAACGCCCTGGGAGATTTAGTCATCATGGCGTTGCCGATGCACAGCATCTGGAGTCTGCAAACCCGAAGGGCCGACAAGATCGGCATCACTTCCTGCTTTGCCTTGGGTCTTGCGTATGGCTTGTCTACCATCTATTACCAGAAACTTGCTAATTTTTCAAAGCTGTGTCGTCTGCGCCATCTTCCGATTGATTTACATCTCCACCGTCGATCTCAACAGCAACGTCACCGGCACCATGCCCGCCACGGTTTTCCTCTTCACCCTCGAGCCCAATCTCGCCATTCTCTGCGTCAGCATTCCGATGCTCCGGCCGTTTTACGCAAAATACCGGAGGAGGGTGGGGGGGTCTCGGCTTCAGGACTACTCGGATGAGCGCAGCACCGGGTTCAAGGAGCAGAGCCAGCGCTCAGTCCAGGACAGTTCCGCACGCAGGCCGGCGCCAAACGCCGACGACCCTTCGACATGGGAGATGGACGATTACCGTCTGAACGCAAAGGGGTCTCACGATACCAGCATCCGAGGGCTGGGCGATGAATCTGGGTCGGAGAAGAATCTGACGACGAATGCTCAGCAGCCAGAGAGCAATGAGATTAGGGTCCAGACCGGGTGGACAATCACCCACCAGGAAGCCTACTAAAAAATAATAAAAAGTACTTGTCTTTGATAAACAGTTATATTCTTCCTGCAAGGCTCACGCCAAGCTTCCCCAAGCAATAATACGCAATAGATTATTATCATCAAGCCTGGCGAATTCGTTGTTCTTATCGTCCCCATCATATAAATCTAGATGTTCCAGGGTTCGGCGTCTAGTATGATTTACCACATGGTATACAAGGTTTCGCAGATCAGTAGCCCGTTGTCAATCGACTAGGGTGGTTTGGCCAAGATCTACTTTCGCTCCGCCGCAGGTGGGTATGGTGATCGCAATGCAAATCCAGGTCCACGCGACAAACCCATGGCCAACATTCATCTTATCTCGCCTCCACCTTTCGCACGTATTCTTTAATGACCTCCCCTCTCAATTGGAAAATTTTTCATTCGATATATCCCAGGGTTCCCATCCCCAAAAAAACCATGCGCCTTCGATCGCTTCTCAGATACCCTCTGCCAAATCGTGATTTGGAGGATTAAACTTTGCTACGCCGCAACTAGCAACGCCACGATCAAAGCTCTTGACCAGGGAAGAGTTGTGTATTCTTGATGATAGACAGAACTGGAACCTCACTGCTCATAAATAGAATGAAATTTATCCTATATATCTCAGAAAGGACTATTTTTTAAACACTCGAGAGATCAACAGCTTCAAAATCTGACAGGATGCCGCAACCATAGCGCCAGTTTCTCTGTAAGCACGGGGTAATGCCAGGCGGAACACATGCCCTGGCCCTGCCACCAGGGTAGGAATCCTGTCCTGTACGGCTCGCGAGCCGTGTACCGGCGGGTACTGGAAATTTCTTCTAATTTCCAGGAGTTTGGCGAGTCACTTACCCCCAGATTTCATCAATCGGAATGATCACCAAAACCAATCACGCTTCCACCGAAACGATGTTGCATCGCTAAATTTATTTTTATCTCGACGAAACAAGTTATGTACAGAAGCCAACAACTACAGTTCTTCAGGACACCTCTTTTACAAAGGCTGCGCCTTTCCATAGCCAGACTTTCGATGAATACCGTGATGCTGTCTTCCTATTGGTCGAACATCAAAGGAAGACGCACCCACGTTATGAAATCCTTTTCCAGACCCTCCCCCCGAGGTTTTTACATACCCAGGCCCAATTTTCCTGCCAGATTGCTTACCATTATCCGCACTTGCGGAGGAACCACTGCCTGACTGAGTCTGGTCTGAGTCGACATTCTCTATTTCGCTAGATACACTGGCGTAAATAGCTTGAGATTCTGTGCTCGCTGAGGCTGAAGTTGTGATCGGAGTGGCAGTAGAATATTCAGTAGAGCTTGTGCTCACCGTATCGTCTCCTTCGTCTGAGCTAGATACTGGGTCAAACTCAATGCTAGTGTAATCGCCGGTCTGGTCACTGTAGGTGTAGTTGTCGGCCGGGTTGAAGTTTGTAACGTCAACACTCTCCACAACGACAGTAAAGGGGCCGTCGTCGTAATCTGTCTCGCCTCCGGCCCATGAAATTGTGCCGTCGGAGTTTTCGCTGTCGCCACCGGCCCAGATGCCGAGCTTCACCCGCGACGGGGTTTGGGGGTATTCGTCCCCGTCACTGGCGTCGGCGTAGTTCAGGGTGCGGGTCAGGGTTCCATCGATATACCAGGTGAGGGACTCCTCTGTCCAGTACAGCGTGTAGTTGTGGCTCGTGTCCTGGGCATCTTCGACAGACTCGGTTGTATCACGGCCCGAAGAGCTTGAGTCGCCCTTCCCGAAATAATTGGTCTGAACCTCATCCGGATACCCTCCAAGCCATTCCCAGTCGCTAATTCGTGAATCAGTACGGCTCATCCGCAGGAAGATGAAGAGGGTGTGCATACACTTCGTCATAGTCGTCAGACAACAACACAATGCAGGACACGATGCCGGTTCCCGAGGCAGCCTTCATGTGCACCTCGACTCTGCCAAAGAATATGTACCACGAGGACTGAAGTGTTGGCGAATCACCCTTCTCACTGATGGTAAATTCGGCGCCTGAGCCAGTGTAGTTGACGTCTCCTCCTCCCACGGATTCCCAGTTGTCGTCATCAGCGCCGGAAGTAAAATCCCACGAGTAAGTGGAGGATGATAATCCCGGGTTGGGGTCGCAGTCAGCTACAAGTTATAATTAGTCTTGTTGTCATGCATAAGCCACAGGAGTCGTTAGTAGGCTTACTCGACTCAAGAGGGTTGCAGTCACTTGCTATGGATCTGGCCAATAAGCCAGTTGCAGCCACCATAGAGCACATGAACCTCCAGTACATTTCTAGTGATAAAGCAGGTGGAGCTCAAATTATTTTATATGGCAATGAGAAGGAGGTAGGTCGAAATAAAGATGCTGGGAGGGAAAGGCTTGGCTTAAGAAGCCGGCGAAACCAGATCTTTTCAGGAGTATTCGGCTTTTCCCAAGAAACACGAGATCAAACATCCTCATTCTAGAGGTACCTAGCTCCTCGGCCTCAATATTTAGCAGTGCGGCAACCTGGAGTACGCGGGTTTGTGTCCAGGGCCTGCGTAACCACCGGCTCCCAATGAAACCATTTGTGGGACCACAAACAGCCAACCCCCATGTCCAACCCCGGGCCCCAGGCGAGCTTTCTTCAGGTGGGAGAAGAAACGAAGGAGCGGGTAACTGAAACAAACAATCGGCTAGTATTAATCGGGTGTGATGGCAATCAATGTCCCGTCGCCGGATAGGTGAGTACGGTGGGTGTTGCGCGGCCCAGCCACGGGAACCCGGTCTTATTATTTCTGGTGATATAGATGACCATTCCATCTGTACGCAAAGATTCGCACGAGCCGGAGACCGTGGTCAGTATATTTAATCATATTTCACCGTTTCGTCACAATTGCACGCCGTTGGGATTTCATGCGCTTTGTTGGGTTCAATACATGGGTTGAAATCTTCCCAATGGCAAGTGATGAACTGAAGTGTGGCCTTGCATATTTACCGCAGTCAAGGCTATTTAGACGAGTTCAATTGGTCTTTTTTTTCATATGTCAGCAAGCCCTCGGTCATTGTCAGTAACACATCTCTAGTTCATGCTTGTAGAATTCCTTAAATAGGGAGACTCAATTGTCCGGGCAGAAAATGGGATACGCATCTACGGGAGGTCTATTGAGAATCAATAGGTTGTTGATCAATAACACCGTATGAATCCATTATCATATCTACATAAATTGATTATAATCCCTCCATCGCTACTCCCGAAAAAATCAAATGCCAATTTATGAAAAAAGTTCAGCGCGGCTCAGACCCAACGAGGTCGCTCTCTATCAAACCTTTCTCTGGCTTCCGGTTTGTTTTTCAACACGCCCTCTATTTCATCCATAATCTCTGGTGTCAGCTTCCCAATTATATGCAACGCCTTGCAGTTGTTCACTATCTGCTCGGGCTTGCTGGCGCCGAGGATGATGCTGCTCACGTTCTCATTCTTGGCCACCCATGCCAGTGCCAACTGGGCCGTGTTGGCACCCAGCCTCTCCGCAATCAGGCCTAGCTTCTTCACGGCTTCAATTTTATCTCCTCGCTCTCTGTCTTCCGGACTCAGCATCTCGTCGTAGACGTCTTTGTGCACGTCGAAGCGCGATCCCTCGGGAATGCCCTCGTTGTACTTTCCCGTCAGAAGGCCCGAAGCCAACGGCGAGAAAACAGTGGTGCCGTATTGGAATTGCTGATAGAGAGGTGCATACTCGACTTCGAGACGCTCACGTTCAAATGCATTGTACTGTGGCTGTTCAATGACAGGGGCGATCAGATTGTATCGCTCCGCAATCTGATTCGCTTCCATAATCTCAATGGCTGACCATTCAGATGTCCCCCAGTAGTATGCTGTGTCCGCTGTCAGCCTGCCCGCAACTTGAAATCGAAGGGTTGCACATGGATATACCCAGGTTCAAATGGCGAATAGCTTGTGTAAACCCTTCGACTATTTCTCGCATTGGTGTGGCGCGATCCGGACGGTGAGCATACACAACGTCAACATACGGCTGGTCCAGCCGGTGCAAGCTGCTCTTCAGGCCCTCGATAATATGCTTCCTGCTCAGGCCCCATGTATTGGGTTCCTCGCGATCGGTTCCAAAGAATAGCTTGGTAGAGAGGACGTATTCATCTCGCGGCCAGGCAAGCTCTTTCAAAGCCCGCCCCAGCTCAATCTCTGATTCCCCATTTCCATAAACCTCAGCCGTGTCGAAAAAGTTGATCCCCTGATCCCACGCCGCTTGCAAGCACTCTTTGACAGAATCCCCTCTGTGGCTCTCCCCATAGGTGAGCCAACTACCAAGGGCAAAGAGCGATACTTTTCTAGACTTGATGTGAGTTCGCACCTTATTCACGGTGAGGGGGGGAATACCGACAAGCCACTTCCACCAAGATGACGGAATTCCATTCCATTAGCCTTGTACTTGGACTTTACGACTTTGTCCGAGCCGGGAAGGTGCATCATGGCCGTGTGATATAGGTATAATGGTTCTCAACGCCAACTCAATATCTCAGAAACTTTTCTTCAAATGACGGGCTTCAATACCTTTGGTAACATGATTCTCCCAGCAAGTAAGCCTAGTCTTTTATAATTTCAGTCGTGTGTTCTTCTCGTCATAGACGCCAGGATGCCACTAGCGGGGTAAGCACCAGGCTGTATTCCATCTCGTAGGCAACCATGCTGTTGGTTGCTAGTCCGCAAGGAATGGTGGTTAAATCCGAACCATCGCCCACTCGTCATTCTCCCATGCCGATTGGCCCATTTTGAGCCATGAAGCCACAATCGCGAGGGTCATTGCGTCGGCCGTGTCCCAGGCCACACGTCATTCGTGGTGTTTCGGCGGGTTTTTCGTCACCCTTGGCAGGCATTGGCGCGAACCCATCTGGGCCCGGGGGAACATGATCAGCAGTGAATTTCCCCAAACGGCTCGAGGTGCATAGTTTAAAGCACAAGCAGATAAGACCGTGTGTCTCGGCCGACATCTCATGACACATTAGCGCGTAGGCCCCAAACACGGTCGGCCAATGTCCCCTTCTTGGCACCCCTCAACGGCCATCCTCGTAGCGATTGGATACACACACTCGTTGCACGTGACGCGGTACGAGTCCTGCATATTGTGTGTGATTAGCTGCAGGAGTAACTCCGCAAAATGGTTTGGTCCTTGGTGTGGGTATGAGGCAATAGATAGTGTGTAAAAAAAACAAGTTCTGGGTAACGGAACGAAAATGACAATTCCAAACGGGGAAAGGAGAAGACAGCTGGAAGATAATCAATCAATTTCTTGGCCTGTTTGCGCAACCAAAATAAACAGGACGGAAGTGTGCTAAGCATACAAAGTTTCTGTTTTGAGAGAGAGAAGTAAAAATAAAAATAGATGCATCTCTGGCTGTTCGGTGGTCAAACTGACTGGTCCAGTTCCATAATAGGGTATTCCTTCCCAACTTTAGCAAATTGCTTTCCAAACGTTTCTCAAATAACGCCCAATACGCCTTCTCTCACACAATTCATCATATCATTATCTGTACAAGGCTTATAAAAAACAAAAGGACATAGATCCGAGAGCGACAGTTCCATGGGTTTGGGGGGTCCTCATTTGGTCATATCGTTGTTTTGATGATTGTTTTTTGTTTTTTGTTTTTGTTCTTGTTTTTGTTTTCATCAATGATGATGATAGCTTAATTCACTATCACTGGAGTCGTCGGACCAATAATCGTCTGCCGAGGCTGGGTGGCCGCCATGCCCGGCCATTCCTTGGAATCCCTGGTGGTTCTGACCTGTCAGGTTGATAAACGGAGCGCCACCACCACCACCGCCCATTGGAGCACCCATTGGAGCACCCATCGGAGCGCCCATTGGAGCGCCCATGGGAGGAGGGGGAGGTGGATGGCCGAAGCCAGCCGGGGGGCCGCCAATATCCACAGGCGGAGGCACAAAGTGGCCGTCCATCGGGACATCAAACCCAGGGCCGGGTGGTGGCATGTGAGGCGGGGGGAATGCACCGTTGAAGTGCTTGCCACGAGAGCTGCCCTTCCGGCCGCTCCGGCCGCTTCGGCTGCTGCGTCCGCTGCTGCTACTGCCAGAGTAGTCAGAGCGGTAATCCGTGACCCAGTAGAGCTGGGTGTCTTGGTCGCTGAAGTAGGAACCGGAGGACCCCCCGGAGCGAGTGGATCGGTCATCGGAATCCCGTGTCTTCTTCTTGACGGAGGTAGCGCCACGAGGGGCGCCGGCCGCCCACGAGAGGAAGCGAATAGACATGGGCTGCTTCTTGGGGATTCTTCGATAGCTCACGGTCCACTGGGACTCGGTGCTGTAGGCATCGTCTGAGTAGACGGAACCACCTCGATGGCTAGGCATGATGGCGATACGAGGTAACACAAATCTGGGTCGTCGGAGGGGGAAAGAGAGTGCGGGCTGGCAATTATATTCTCTCGGCAATTAGATAGATATGTTTTAGCGCTGAAAGGCGGTGCTCATTCCGTGGTATGGCGGCGGTTGGTGTTGCGATGCAATGTGGTCTGCGAGTAGCCAGGGCAACGAAAATGCGAGACCTCGTCGACCGAATATCAAAGCAAAGATCAATTGAGTGGCAAACGCGGGTGCCTGGGTTCACCCATAAACAAAAGACACGTCGGGGAGCAGCGTATTCTTAATAGATGGAGAGGAAAAGACAATGAAGCAAGAGAAGGAAGGGAGACGAGGTGGGCGTCTGGGGGGGGATGATATAACCCAGACAATAACAATCTCTGGAGGGGGGCAGCGGGCAGAACACAGCCATGCCGCCTACGGGTCGGTCCAATTCAAGGCCGTTTAATGCGCCGCAAGCTTGGATGCCTCGCGGAGAAATCTCACATTATGCAGGCGATAGGCTCCAAGGGCCAAGGGCCGTTGCACATTTCAAGACGGGCGGAGTGGAAAAAGGAACAAGCAGGCAGCATATCCCGGGCGGGGGTGGGATGTGTTGCGCGGGCGAGCTGAGTGGACAGGGAGAGATGGCACCGCACGCCGTGTTCCTCGCGCGTGCGCCGAGGAGCCAACCAGGCGCCCGTGGTGTCTTAGACTTCGGGCAGTGGGCGTATGGGCGTAGGACATGAACGAGGCTCTTCAGCGTGCAGCTCACACGCCGTGCCGTGCGAGCTGGGGGAGCGATCGTGCGTCCGTCCGCCTCGCTTTCCGAGAGGGGAGCGCCGGTGAGTGGTGAAGGACGCGGGGGGTGGGCGGCGCGAGAGGGCTGTGTCAGATTCAAGGTCCCTGGACGAGTGCTTTGGGTGAAGCTGACGCGGGGTGGCAGTGAGTTGAAATCCATGCAGCCCGTTTGCCGTTACGGGTGTGGTGAGGATGGTTCGCCAGCTTGACGCAAGTGTGCTGAGCAGCACGCTGAGCAGCAGAACGCACGCTGAACCGGGGGAGGGGCAACGACCGAGGGGCGAGGGGATGGGGGACGAGGGACGAGGGGTTAACTAGTGGATCGCCCGGCTCCGATCCCCCAGGCACGCACTAGCTAGTTCCCCCGGGAGTGCCAATGGGTGCACGGCGCGAGCCATCGACGACGGGCCCTTCGAACGGCCATGGAAAAAAGAAGGCAACAGGAGCCTCCTCTTGTTGCGGCTCGCATAGCGAGCGAGCGAGAGCCCCCCTGGTGGCTCTATCGTTCGGTCCACGGCGGGTCTGGGCCGGGCGAGTGGGCAGTGACGCGAGAAGACAAGAGAGTCGCAGATGCATGCACCAGGACAGGCCGAAACACCAACCAATGCAGTCAGTCGCGCAGCATTAGCGGCGAACACAACAAAGAGGTCGACCAACCATTCGCTGGCTCACCCTCGTCCCCTCGTTCAGCCAGCCAGAGACAATAGGACTTTGTACGCCGTATCCACGTAAGTTGCCGCTTTTGTGATGGCTTGTGTATCTCGCCATCACCACCTCTTGGCCAGCAGTAGCGTTGCACACATGGCGGGACGCCTTGAACCAGGTGAGCGCGAGTGCGTGTGAGACGGCCGCACGCTGCACATCCGGATCAGCTTTTTTAGCTGCAGGTATGTGTTTTGGTGCCAAGTTGAAAAGATCCACGACGCCGATCTGTGATGATTGGAACGATGCCACAGATAGGAGGGTGTCACTGCGATGTGCTGGACGCTGCGGTGAGTCTGGGTGAGTCTTGGGTGGTGTATCTTGATCGCCCTGGTTGGCTGCCTTTGTTCCGTGGCGGCGGCAGGAGGCCGAGGACAACTCAGTCTAGCGAGAGCAGCGGGATTCAAGCTCGGGTTTTTTTTACAATTCTCCTATTGCCCCTTCGATTCCGGGCATCCTCGATGATAACATGAGTTACAAGAAAGTGGCGACGGACCGTATCGTCGCTACTGATCATATACCTGTCCTTTCGAAACAGCTTTGTTGCGTAAGGTTAAAGCTTAGCCTTTGAGTTTACTCAGAATTCCCCATGAAACGTCCCCCAGGAGCCTAAACGAGCAACAAGCTGACACGAGATCGAATACGTAATTCATAATCTCAAATATGCAGACCTTCTCGTTGGAAAACCCCGTCGCCAGCCAACATTGTGGCGTGTACGATGGCTACAGGGTAGCTCACCTGCCTAGAGCACCGGCATTCAAGTCAGATCATGGAGGTTACATGCGATAGCGGTGGTTGTTCCAGATACATGGCCGAACCAGCGAGTTGGGAAATGAAACCTCATGCCGCACACCCGTCTACGGATCACAAGCATTGCCAACGATAATTATCGACATATGCCAGGCTGTTCTGCATATGTTTATGTTATTCTCAGAGATGAGGCTGTCTGACGCCAAAATGGGGCTGTTGCTGCCACCTCGTTGGCCAGGCCGCACTGGCGACACCTCCATTTTTAGCCTCCATTTTTAGGAGGTGGTGTCCAATCTGATGCGCGGAGAGACGCCGTCGGCAATTAACTTTTGCCAGCATTGTCCATGTTGTAAAAGTACACAAGCACAGGTCTTTGCGAGGTCCATTCTCACCTGAATGGGGTTCCGCGGTCGATCTTTTCCAATCTTGCTTGCCCGTCAATCACAATGCAGTCTGCAGGCTAATATTCGCTGCGGCTAATTGATGCTTCAGGATGGAAATGCCATTCGTCGGGAGTCTCCCAATTCCCTCTCCACATCCCGCTCATGGTGGCTTCCGAAGGTTTCTGGAGGGGGGACGGGGGGCAACGTGATGCCCAAGTGGCGCTGAAAGCCGCCCCTGCTCGCCGATTTTTGGCTGTCTTGGTATGATGCCATGCCCGTGTGCTCCTGAGCCTTTGCGTGTGTCCTGCCTGGCTTGGCTTGGCCTGGACGTTGGACGCTGGACGCTGGACGCTGGACGCGCACGTCTAATAATGCTACGCTAGCGAGGGAGGCAGCCCACCGCATGAGGGTGAGCCGGGGGCCAGACTGACGATGGATTCAGCACTAGATCGTGTTTAGGACTAACAGCTTGCCATCATTTCTGACCTGCAGAGAGGAATGCATGAGCTGATGGCGATATTACGGCGGTTCTCAGCATCATTCGTGACGGGCGGGCCAAGACGCGAGATGACGGGCGATCAGTGCCGTGAGGATGCACGCCAATGCTTGGCTGGATGGGGAAGACCAGAGTAGAAGTGGCCTAGAAGGTTCAAAGCGTGCACTGAACGGGTCGGTGGGCCCAATGCGCATCAGTCCCCGTTCTTGGATCGGGTGCTTTGTGCTGCGACACGGCTCCAGCCAAAAAGCTTACTAAATTTATGTATATCGGCAGGCGGAGGGTCGCGGCCGGTACAATGCTGCTGCGACGCTGCGACACTGCAACGCTGCAACGCTGCAACGCCGTAGAGCGGATGAGTGGACCCGTGTCGCGGTGCTGGGAGAGAGTGCGAAGGTCAGGGGAGACGAGAGGGGTTTGAAAGGCCAGGGGATGGGATGATAACCGACCCGGCAACTCTTCCTTGGCAGCTGCCCCATGGGACGAAGAGGGTAGGCAGGTATCTGGCAAACCGAAAAAGACTATCAATAATTAATTTTGTTGGTGGCTGTCCTTTATCTGAGGGAATCACTACTTGTGCTTGAGCTGCATTAGTGCCCGAGCCGCAAGTCACACATTGAGATTGATTTCCAGGTATCCGTCGAGGGAAAAAAAAAAAAGCTCGTATCGGGGCCGCCACGTGGATGTGTCAACTGTTGGTTGTCAAGCAAACCACACAGACTGCCGCGCCGGAAAACCCGGATTCAAGCGAACGGTTTTACACAAGCCAAGCGATGACATTAGCAACATGATGCCATATCCAGCAATGCCGATGTTTGAGCACGCTGCTGTTGGCACTAAGCCCTGAGCCGTGCCGCTTGTGCCTCTTATGTCAGAGGGTAATGGCCTACGATTGACGAGTCGGTAGGGTTGACGGCGTATTAGGGTTCGGGGCTGCAGGAAGAGAGGTCGAAATTGAATGAGAAGGCCATTTCGCTGCATCGGTGATAACGGCAGAGGGGCGGCACAGGTGGGTTTGTCGCAACCAGGGAACCCGCGGATAGCTCTCCCAGCGACAGTGACGCTATTCCAATATGTTTGAAATCTCATACTGGAACAGCAAGGTTGCCAAGTCGAAAACCGGAAGCCGCCATCCGACTAGTGAAAAACAAGTGCGGCACCGGATACGATGTGAAGCCTGCTTCGCAGTAGTTCCTCAGCATGGGTGTACCTGGGGGCGATTCCAACCCGACATCCGACGGTGGGCTAATTGACAGCGGCGGCCGCGCGAGAATCGAGTGCTTGACATGATAGGAGTGTGGCTCATGTCGGTTTCGGCACGGGTACAAAAGGGGGTCTCTCTGAATCGACTGTGAAGCATCGCTGTGGCGGGGGAACAGAGTGCGCAGCATAGATGAGGCGTTTGGCGTGTGAGGTTGAATGGGCGCCGCCCAGACCACGGGGCAACTTTGGGACTGGAAACAAATCGAGGCGATTGCGCAGTCTCAAACAGGAAAGTGGTGGCCGGGATTCAACAAGATTTCGGGCTCATCAATCATCATTATGGTTATCGGAGGAGTTCGTCCCCTCGCGGATCAGGAGTATCATGATGGTGGTCGCTATTTTTCTTTATTTTTTTTTTATCTGATGCCACTTGGCGGCTTGTCATCCGGTTGCATGCAAGCGAGTTCCCCAACCAAGCAGGGCACCTTGGAGGCAAAGTCGACACAGCCAGGCACAATGTCGGCAGGGCAGTGTGTCACCGTGCTAAATATCTGGGCCCAATGGGTCCGTCCCTGGGTCTCCCTATTTGTGGATAGAGATAACTCAAGTGAGGATGCATGTCGGAGTTCGGAGAGGCCTTCTTTTCATCGTGGCCAGGTGGTGTCCCTCAAAGGCGAGTTGGGCCACCAATCAATCAGCCGATGCCGTACTGTCGCCCGCAGCAGGCCACGGATGGAGCCCAACCTTGTCGGAAACCCGATTTTCTTGACTCGCTGCCCTGTTCCTGGCGACCCCATCGCAGTTGGATTGGGATTGGCAGTGGGATTGATTGGCAGTTGGACTGGATTGGGTGCCGTGGATGGATGGGATGGAAACAAATCCCCATCTTTGGCTGGCTAGCCCTAAGGAAATGGCCCGAGATGCCACAGTTAGAGTGCGGTATGAAGTCAGCGCCCTCGTCTCGTGTCGGGCTCGACCTTGGCACCCTGCACGTGTCGAATCTTGCGGTGCGTCAAAGTACCAAAGACCCAAGAAAGGCCCAGGAAAGGCCCAAGAAGGACCCAAGATAGAAAAAGGAAAACGGAATGGGTCCAACCCTGATTCTCTCACAAACCCTGCTGCGCTAGCCCCCAATCTGGCTTGGTGTCACTTGGTTGAATCTTTTCCCCTTCCCAGACCCCTGCTGGTGCCCCTGGCTTGGCTGGGGCTTGACTGGGCTTGACTGGACTCGACTGGGCCAGAATGGCTGCGACTGGGGGATTCGAGACCTGGGAGGGAAACTGGTGTGGGCGCGCTGCCCTGCTCCAACCCTGCCGTATGGGCCCTGTTGACGGCCCTGCTGATGGCCCTCGTCGTGGAGTCATGAGAGAGCGAGAGGGCGAGTGAGCGAGGGACAGCCAGAACCCAGAACTGGGACGTGCTCTTGCGGCGCTGGCTGATGAGTAACCCGTAGCGCGCTGGATGCAGAGAAGGCCGGCCCATCTTGGCGCTGGACCAGAGCCCTTCCCCCCGGTGGCCCAGTGCACATTCTCTCGCACCCGCCGTGCTCGTCTCCTGTTGGCTGAGTGTCCACATCCCCACCCACTCAGAACTCAGCGTTCAGGGCCACCCACACGGGCTCCACCCGCTTTCACGCTCTCCCACGCTCTCGCCTACACAGTCGCCCACTCTCTTCGCCCACTCGCTCGCTCCCCCGTTAATCCACCCGTCCCATCCCGTACCGCCAACCCGTCCATCATCCATCCATCCATCTCACCCAACAAGAGTCCCGTCAGTCCATCAATCATCGACCCGGAATCCCCTCACCACCGCCTCCTCCCGTCGACGCCGTCGCGCCCGTCCTGTCTCTTCCTCGCCGCCGAATCCAGCGCCATCACGCTCCGCCATTGACGCCCGCGCGCTGTCCCGAGCCCCCATCCGAAAGAGCCCCTGGGAATCCAAACGTGTGAACACGATCGAATCGACGTCCGTTTTGCAGGGCACGCCCTCGTAGGCTCTACCGGCCTCTCGAGGAGGCCCTCGTCCTGCTCGACATGGACCCTTCCAACGGCAAAGCCTCAAACTTTGAACGGCGATCCTCTGTTCGGCGCTCTGTGAGACTTTCTACCGGCAATGGCGCCACCGAAGAGGATGACTACGACCTGAGTGCCATGATGGTTGCGGATGGCTTCCGACCCTCAGGCAATGCCGGCCCTGGGAACTTCGCGTCGCCATCGCATCTACAGTACGGCAATGACCGTCCTTCAACACCGCCCAACCAGGCACCGCAACTGCCCCCCCTCGACCTCACCCCTCAACGACCATCATCCGCCTCTAAACCATCTCTTGACCAGAACGCAGAAATGAGGAACCGCCCCTCGAGCATCTCGAAACCTCCCCGGAGCCACGATTCTCTCGCCCTGCGCAATGACGGAACAAGCGCTTCAGCCGCCGGCGGAACCCATGTCGCCCGAGCGTCGAGCATGTCTTCCGACGCACCCGTTATGCGTGTGGAAAGCCCCTACAGAGGGCCCTCGGGCCCTTCGCACCCCTATCAAATGTATCCTCAACGAACAATGAGCGTTGCAACCACCTCGACGACCGCGGCAGCGGCAGCGGCCATGATTCCTGAGGATCGATCATACACAGGTCCTACAGGCCCCACTCACCCTTACGCGCTCTACACCCAGAACACCGTCCCGACAGGAGAGCCTGCTGGGGAGCAAATTCCTCTCGGCTTCAACAATATGGGAGGAACTTACCAGCGGCAACTTGGACCTGATGGAGAAGAGGCTGGTGACATGATTGGTCCTCTGGGCCATGTTGAAGAACTACCACCGTATACTAGGTATCCCGAAAACTCATTTGTCCCCAAGACCACGACCGCGGCTGCCGCGGGAACCACTGCTGCGGCTACAACACCGGCAGAAGGAACAGCCGCGACCACATCCGCAACAGATGCAAGCCCAACCAATGAACCAACCTCGCCGTCTCGATCGATTGCTGGTGCCGGGGGAATTGGAATGGCAACCCGCGATCCTGAATTTTCGTCCACGGAAGATGACCTGGGTATGCCTCGCACCCGCCCTTCAGTCCGAAGTCAACGCTCTGAACTTAGCCACCATGATGTCAACACAGCAGCTCGGGATATTGCAGAGAAACCCCCGGTGAATAAATGGCAACGGCGAGCCACCAAGAAGTTGTGGGGAATTGTGCCTTATTGGGCCATCTGTCTCCTGACAGTTGGACTTATCCTCATGGGAATCATCATGGGAGCTGTAATTGGGACTCTACTCACTCGGCACAAGAAG
Organism: Calonectria multiphialidica; assembly: GCA_020623665.1. Classification (NCBI taxonomy): domain Eukaryota; kingdom Fungi; phylum Ascomycota; class Sordariomycetes; order Hypocreales; family Nectriaceae; genus Calonectria; species Calonectria multiphialidica. The sequence continues at coordinate 180,719 of JAHVYC010000095.1, read as the reverse complement.
CCCCCGCAGGAGACGTACGTGACTTTGCTTTCCCTGTTTACCAGATTGGATGTCTAACAAATGTTTTTAGTTCCACACCCACATCGACTACAGCAGATGTGCAGTACTTGACTGCGGTTCCAACTGACATGGCTCCAATGGTTACAGGGCACTACGGCCTTCCGCCTTTCCAGAACACCCCGACATCCCAATCTTGCTTTAACGACACCTCGCAGGCCAAGGCCTGGAGTTGTGATATGCCCTTCTCTTATTATAACATGGATGTTACCAAGAACCCACATGCCGAGAAAGATTACAAAGCCTATCAGATTGTCATGAACCCCAATAACCGAACAAGATCCGAATTCATCTATGGTACTCAGCCGCCAAGCATTACAGAACCTGTCCAACTCGCCTTGGTTATTGACTCGTATGAGGCTCAGCGTGGCCCTGCTTGGTGGGCCACTATTAATTACAACAAGACCGTTATTGTGGCCGAGGATAACTTCCCCGGCGTGGTTAAGCGTGGATGGGACGAGGATGATCATTTCCGGCCCCCGCCCCAATTTAAGAAGAAGACTTTGGGAGCAAAACAAGGCGATAAGCCGTGGATATGCACTTGGCCCAATGTCGCACTGGAAATTTTCATTTACCCCAAACAGAACTCGACTTCGGCCGTACCAACTACCACGAGCAGTAGCTCCTCTGCCACCGCAACCAGCGACACAGATGATGAGGCACCACCTTCGTATCCCAAGGTTCTCAAAATGGTGGAGCTACGATATTTGACGTCGAAAAAGGATGTTGCGTCCTGTCGCCAAGTGCAGATCATCAACGATGGGAAGGATTGCACGCCTGTCAAAGATAGCAGCGGCAATCCTATCGAGGTGACTATCGTCGAAAACCACGTCTGGTCGCAGAAGCTTCAGCAAAACCAGCGGTACTCACAAATCCCGAAGCGATGGTACGTTCGGGACGTGCTCCTGAGCCGGTCCGACTCACTTGAGCTTACGGACTGTGGGTGCTTGTGGTGGTCGACCTAGGGGGAAACAGAAGAAGCACGGTATGAGCGAACTGCGACTGGCCTCAACATAATTGCATGGACTATTCTATCAGCATTGGCATATTTGGGACGGGGACACGACGGCGTGCGACGATTTGATTACTCATATTTTTTTGTTTGGTTTTTGATTTTTGATGCTGATATCTCGACATGAAAGAGGGTCCATTTGTTTGACATGATATCTCTACCCCTTTGTATTTCTGTTTGGGGCAATGTTCTCAGCCGTCTTTGGGTTCTCAGATGTGGGATTGCGTGCGGCTCGCATTTTTGGTCACAGCTGGGTGGAAGTGATATTCTGGAGTTTTGGGACGGCGACTCTCCCCCCTTGTCAGATGTGGTGGTCTTGGAACATTTTGCTCTCCAATATGGGTCTCGCAGCCAACCCTCTTTTCTTTTGTCCAGCGCTGCGAACCCGGATCGGCCTGTTGGGAAGGGAAGGGAAGCGGGGATGAAAATTGCGCTACAGCCTATTCATGGTTGATTGTTATTGACGTATTTAGACAATGGTTTGGTTATATGCGAGCGGGTTCGGGGTATTGGTAATATCTGGCCACCGACCGTCTCGACAACTTGTGTGGATTATTTAGGAGTACATATTTGGAACGGTACCAATGTCTCAACTAGTAACTTGGCATAAGGGAAAGGAATAAAAACTACTAGTATTGAAACCTGTGTGTACACACATGCATGTGTTGGCGTGATTCAACTGCACAAACCTTTTTTTTTTTTTTTTTTGAAGTGATTGTATTTTCTGCTTAGCCCCGCTGCTTATGTTAAACGGGAGCACTATGGATCTAGCTTCTTCTCTCTCTGTGCTCACTTTCGGTTTCCTCCGTATGCAGCATACTCGTTTGCATTACGAGTGCGTGTGAATTTCCCCAACTCCGTTTGCAATTGCACTGCTAATCCCTCCCCAGTCGGCACATACCGACCGACTCACGGCGACACTGTCCGTCTTCAGAATGTCGTCTGGCTGAGATGAAATGCACAAGATGATGGAGATGGCCGCAAACGCCACGACGAAGGCGTCGTCAACAAGGCGGGGGCCGTCTCCCCCGCCGACGATGGTGTTGTTGTTGTTGTTGTTGTTGTTGTTGTTGTTGTTACAGGTGCATCACACAGGTCGGCCTGGAACTGGCCAGAGCGGCCTCGGGCTCCCAAAGGCTCGACCTGTACAGGGCGGCCCCGTCACTGGCCCTGCTCCTTTTCTTCTCCGGGCGAGGCGGCCTGGCGGATCTCGTTGTCGACAATGTCCTTCTTCCCGTCGCGGAAGTCACGCATCAGGGAGAGGAAGACGGACTGCTGCCACTTGTCGCCGGTCTCGTGCTGAACGGACTCGAGGAGCCGCTCGGCCGCCTCCGAGACCTCGGATCGGGGGGGCTTGGCGGACTGCTGTTCCTGGGGGACCTCGGTGTTGGGCGTCTCCAGGGAGAGGTTCGCAAGGTTGGGAGCCAGGGAGCCAGAGGCATCGGGGTTCAAGTTCTTGACGTCGGGGTTGATCTTCTCCTCGACCTTCATCTGCTTGGCGAGGGCCTCACTGAGGGTGATTCCGTCTTGGTCAGCAGATTCGCCCTCCTTCAGGGCTGCCTCGTTGAGCTCGAGCTCGCGGGCCATCTGGTCCATGACGGCGTCCACGTCCTCCATGCCGCCGGCTGTGTTCCCGCCGTGGCTGGCCATCCAGCGCGACATCTCCTCGTCGAACTCGGCCTCGGCGGCAGGGCGCTGGGCAGAGGCGGCGACAGGGTCCATCATGCCGCCGTTGGTCGGGCCATAGAGGGGGGAGTAGCCAAAGTTTGGCTGGAAGGCGCCTCTGAAGGCCATCTGAGGGTTGCCCTGAGCCATGGGCATCTGGGGAGCGGCCTGGGGCGCATGGCCCTGGCGCTGCTGCTGCTGCTGCTGGTTGAAGCGGTTGAAATCGGCGGCCCAGCTGCCCATGTTCATGGCAGGGCCCTGGGGAGCCTGGAACTGGGGAGCGGGCGAGTGCGCAAAGGCCGGCGCATATGCCTGGGCCGGATCCAGCGCGGCGGCGTGAACAGCGAGTCTGCCAGCGGCCAGGTGGTCAGGCATGCCCGCGAGGGTGGACGGGCCGTCCATGAAGGCGTTGAAGCCATCCTGGGCCCGGGCAGGCTGAGGCGCGGAGCGGAAGGACTGCGCGGCATGTCAGTGGTGAGGCAAGGGAGCGGAGGGAGCGGGCTCGGGGCTTCTTACACCGTGGGCCTGGGACGCAGAGCGATCCACCAATCGGTCTTGGTGGTGACTGACATCGCGAGACTGGTGCTCGGTGAGGCGCTTGAACGGAGTGCCCCCGCTGCAGGAAGCGTCGGCCATGGCGGGCTGGAGATGCGAAGCTTGGCTGTGCGACTATGCGACGTGAGGCAGCGCGAGGAGCGAGGGCGGACGAGACGGGCGGGTTTTTGGAGGCGTTGAAGGGCCGGAGAGGATGCCGTGGAATGCCTCGGCCGGGGCGGGGCTGTTTATAGGCGCAGGACAAGACAAACGGAGCCGAGGGAGCTGCAATCGGACGATATCCTGAAAACAAAAGACAAACCAGAAATAAAAAGGTGAGAGGGGATATAGTACAAGGCAAGAATAAGGGCGTTGGAGCGGCGCGCGTGGCCAATATGAAGAAGAGACGGCTGAATGAGGATGGAATATGACAAACGCGCCGGCTCGTGATTCTGCTTTGCCTCTGCCTTTGCCGCTCGCCGGTGCGTCTGCGCCTGCGCCTGTGTCGTCCTGCGTCCGGGGAACCGAACAGGGCCCAGGCCCAGGCTCAGGCCAAGGCTCAGGCTCAGGCTCAGACTCACGGCAAGTGATGTAACGAACTAGCGAGGTACGTACCCCGTCCCCGTCCATCCCTTGCCATGTGTGACTGTGATCGGTGCCGTCCCGCGCCTTGCCCATTGGGGCAGGTGGGGGCTCCAGTCATGCCTTTTGCCACGTGACCTCGAACGGCGGGCCAACTGTCACCAACCGCCACGGCGCGAGCCTAGGGAGCTCCAGGTCGTGGGCGGTATCGTGTCCTCAGTCGGTCAACGTCACATCCTCCTGCTCTCCTCTTTGCGCCAGATCCCCAGCGCTGAATCCCACAAGATGGTATGTACCTGAGCTCCACGATGGCCGCTGCGGGCTCAGCAATGCATTTTATTGCCTGCCCGCCCGCGCCCGCGACAATGCTGTTTGTGCAGTATAGCTAACTCCTGACCCCGTTAGGCGGCGCAAGTCATCTCTAACTCTGGTCATGATGACATGATTGTACGTTCTCTCTGCCCCCGCTCCGATGCGACCTGCAGCTGCGCGATGCCTCGACGAAGCTTCCTCTCACCGAGACGCCTTCCTTGCACCCCGTCCGACCCGCCTGGCTAACAAGTTCCCCCTAGCATGATGCTGTCCTGGACTACTACGGCCGCAAGCTGGCCACCTGCTCCAGCGACCGAACAATCAAGATTTTCGAGATCGAAGGCGAATCCCAGCGTTTGATTGAGACGCTCAAGGGGTGAGTTGGCTCTAATGCGTGATGCACTGGAAAAAAAGTACAACGACTGATTCGAGTTCTCCATTGTAGACACGAAGGTGCCGTCTGGTGTGTAGCCTGGGCGCATCCCAAGTACGGCAACATCCTGGCCTCGGCTGGTTACGACGGCAAGGTCTTTATCTGGAAGGAGCAGGCTGGCCAGAATGCCACCTCATGGCAGCGCATCTACGACTTCCCCCTCCACAAGGCCTCGGTCAACATTGTCTCCTGGTCTCCCCACGAGGCCGGATGCCTCCTCGCCTGCGCCTCGTCCGACGGCAACGTGAGCGTACTTGAGTTCAAGGACGGTGCTATCGACCACGTCATCTTTGCTGCCCACGGCCTGGGCGTCAACTCTGTCTCTTGGGCTCCTGCCACCAGCCCCGGCAGCATCGTTAGCAGCGCCCCCGGCCCTGGAGCCCCTGGCAACCGACGATTCGTCACTGGTGGCTCCGACAACGTCCTCAAGATCTGGGCTTTTGACCCTGCATCGCAAACCTACAAGCAGGAGCGCGAGCCCCTGACTGGCCACACCGACTGGGTCCGCGACGTTGCCTGGTCCCCAACCGTTCTCCAGAAGTCGTACATTGCCTCCGCATCTCAGGACAAGACGGTCCGCATCTGGACCTCGGACTCAGCCAACTCTGGCCAGTGGGAGTCCAAGGTGCTCAACTTTGAGGCTGCCGTGTGGCGCGTGAGCTGGTCGCTCAGCGGCAACGTGCTGGCTGTCAGTGGCGCCGACAACAAGGTTTCGCTGTGGAAGGAGAACCTCCGTGGTGAGTGGGAGTGCGTCAAGTCCATTGAGGAGTAGAGTCGACATCAATACAGCGAGAGAGCAAGGCGTTCAAGGCAAAAAAACGGGTGGATATGTCATGACCTTTTTGTCCCAGCTTTGATGCGACGGGGTATCGGGGCCGGCCCGTCTCAGTCCGTGCGCCCCTAAAACAGCGAACATGCCTACAACAGGATACGGCGATTCAAGAAGACGACCCAGGTGTCATGAGCCGGGTCTGGGCTGAGTGAGAGCGGTGGTTGCGGTGGGAGGATTTGAGCCCCATCCGCCGCCGATTACGAAAGATGTGGGTGTGATGAATTATAGTAATGGACCAAAAATAAATGCGTTTATTCACGTGTAATGTACTGTCATATGCAAGACGGCCATCGGTATCTCATGCAGTGTGCCTTGGTGTAGAACCCCACCCTCTTAACGCCGGAAATTGAAGAACAAGAACAGACAAGGAAAAAAGTAAAAGAGAAAAGGAACAGGAAAGGGAAGCCTTGAACAAATCATAACATCATCCATCATGCCAGGAAGAAACCTGTAACCAAGGCCGCAATCGTCACAAACACGGCGCCTGTCAGTGGTGGGAAGAACTGAGACGCGGCACTGTCGTCGTCCCCCCCGCTCTCGGAGCCTGTGTCTCTGCCCGCGTTGGCCTCGGTGTCGTTCCGGCTCAGCACGAAAATCTCGCCGGTGCTGTCTGAACTGAACCACAGGCGGCTCTTCGAGTCCCAGGCGAGGCCGACGGGGCGGAAGCACGAGTCTGGGCACTTGGAGAGGTCAGGGTTGCGGAGGACCGGCTGGGCGGCGCTCATGCTGTCGGACGCGCTGGCGGGCTGGCCGTCCTTGAAGTCGATGCTCGAGACGACGTAGCCGACGGGGTCGTCGCGGTTCCCTGGAGGAAAAAAAAGGGGGGTTAGTTGAGAACGGAGTTGACGGAGGTGGGAGTGAGCTGTTGAGGGATATGGGCTGGTAGGTAGGTAGGTGGCACAGGAGGACAGGAAGGGAGGGAAGGGAAGGGAATGGGAGCGGAGTGGAGGGGCGGGTGAGACTTACAGCTGCCGTGGAAAGACACAAAGGCCGTCGAGCCGTCCCTGTTGAACTTGATGTCCAGCGGTGCGGTGTGTGCCTGGAAGGCGAGCTCCGGCGGCACGTACTCGGAGTTGCACTGGCTGTCGCTCTGGATCGTCACCAGCCCGCCGTCGTCACTCTCGCGGTCGGCGAGGAACTGGCTGCCCGTCCGCAGGCTGCCCAGGTCGGGGAAGTTGTCGGTGGACCAGACGGTGTAGCACAGCGGGTAGCCGTAGTTGCCGCCCTGGTGCTCCGAGGAGCCGTTGAGGTAGCCGTGGAAGTTGAGCTCCTCGCCCGGGTTGTTCTGGTGGATGTCCTGGCCGTGCCTGCGCAGGTTGTCGACCGAGTTCTCGACGGACCAGATGCCGCCCGTCGCCGGGTGCTCGGCGACGCCCACCGAGTTGCGCAGGCCCCAGCCGAGCAGCTTGCCGTCGTTGAAGTCGTACGGGCTGTCGCCGCCGGCGGACGCAGAGACGTTGAAGGCGCGCAGCTGCGAGTGGCCGGAGCTGCGGTCGGCGGCGGCGTCGTCCTCGTTGCCCTGGCTGCCGCGGGAGACGACGAGCATGCCCGGGTACTTGTTCGAGAGGAGGAGGGTGCGGGTGCTGTGCCCGGAGTTGGTCATGTTGGTGACGAGGGTGCGGGCCGACGAGGTGTCGACCGAGGCGGCGCTGGCGTCGTACGACCAGGAGAAGACGTCGTTTGAGGAGGAGGCGTAGAGGGTGCTGCCATCTTCAGATAGGGCGATGCCGTGGTTGAGCTGTTTGGGAGCTGATGTTAGCAACGGTGTCGTTTTATATACATCTAGTGTACATGGCATAAGAGAGGCAGGTGGGGAGCGGAATAGTATCTTAAGAGTTTAAAAAGAACGATGGCGCTCTCTATATACGAGAGAGAAACAATGAACGGGTGTCTTTTATTCTTTCTTTTTTTCCTTTTTCCTTCTTCTCTCTCTTCTAAAACAACGGATGCAGACTTACATCTTTATTTTTAACTAGCGTTTTGGGGTTTTTGAGTTGCACGCAGGTCTCGCCGCCGTCCTCGAGCTCTAGGTGGACGATGCCCACGCCGGAATCGACGACGAGCAATGCGCCCTTTGTGTCAAAGAGGATGCCGCGGGGTCGCTCCAGGTCCTTTGCCGCGAGGCGGTAAGACCAGCCATCTGCGGCGACGGGCGCATCGTAGGAAACGGAGAGGTCGTAGGAACAGCTGTCGGCCGCGGATACGAGGGCTGCTGAGGCGGCGAGGACGAGCGCCGAGGCGGAGCAGAAGCGGAGGTGGCGGAGAGGTGCCATGATGCGGCGGTAGCGGGGTGCTATATGCGCGGGTGCGGCAGTCTGACGACAGGAGCAGGAGATGGGCCGGTTAGGGATGGATCATGTTGAACAACGAGAAGCCATGCGCTGCGAGAGGGGGACGGACGGCAAGGCTCACGGGGCCAGGCCGTCGAGATATATATATCGTCGATGGGCACGCGCGCGATCCAGACCTCAAGACACATGCAACCATGACGACGGGTTTGGAGTATCGGCCGCCTGCCAAGACGGTAGCCAGCACATCAGGATCAAATCAGGGCTGGGATGGGCCGGCTGCACCACCGAGCGCGCAGGCACATAGGGTCTCTGGTCGGGTTCTCGGCCAGGCTTACATGGCACCCCGCCGCAAGACAAAGAGAGACCAGTGGCCGGTCTTCCACCTGTGACGCATCCATAAACTGAGACGGAATGATGCGACCTCTCCCTTGACATCATCCTTCGTGTTAGCCAGCTGTCAAATCTAATGATTATACGGTACATGTGCAAAGTTGCACCCCAACAAGCGAGGGCGGTGGAACCGGCGGCCGGTGTTGGTTTCAATCCACCTTCTTCCTTCAACCAATGATCCTTGTTCATCTTTGTTTAAGCTGCCTTCATCCCCCGCAAAATGGACTGTCTTGGAGGGGGGGAGGCCGGCGCCGGACAGATGGCCCCAGTTTGGACCGGACCCCCGCTGGCCTGAACTGAACAGGAGCTGAAGCTGAATCTGGAGAGAGAGCTGAAGCCTGGCGCTATGATGGTTGCAATAGATGTAGGCTATGCTCCTGAATCTGCGTGAGACCTGGCCCAATCACTTCACGTTGATGTCATGGACTTCTTTTCTCTCCTTCAGGTCCCAGAGATAATCTTGGTGATCGGCAAGCCATGGGCGGCGACTATTATGTCCGCAGCCTTTGTGTCGGTCGCCCTACTAGCTAGCTAGGTCTGTAAAAATCGGGCCTGCCACTCAAGCTTGTGCACCGGCGATTCGGAAGGACATCCTCCGGCATTAACGACTGCTAGCTGCCCTCTGGAATGGGTTGAACCTCCCTTCTAATGTTGCGGGAAACGACCTGCTAACCGCATTGTATTTTCCCCATTGTTGCGGTGATCGTCGCCTGCTGCATTCTGTGCCAAGGTTGGCGGTGAGCTTAAGCTTGACGTGCTGCAGCTGCCACGCTGCCACCTGGTATGCTGTAGGGGCGGGCTAGTGGGGTGGTGGGCGACGGCGGCGACGGCGAGCATGGCACACCACAAACGGACGGGTATACATTGAGGAATAGGAAGAATGGGCGGATGAAAGTGAGCCACCTGAACAAACCTAAACACTGAACCGCATTTCTGGGATTGTTTATTTTTGTATACATGCTGTCTACTTTATTGCAGCTCTTCTTCCTGGGACGCGAGGCATTAGCGCCATCTGCCCTGCATTATGTCACCGTCTTGGCTATTTTTTAGAGATGGGGCTGCATCGGACAAACTGGCACGCCTGCCGTGCTGTAGACCTTGTTTGACACGGGAAGAGAGTTTGGACTGAGCAATCGACATTTAACGGCGGGGTTTAATGTCGAATTTTGGTAAGACAGTTGAAGAATCACCAGCCAGCATTCGGGCCTGGCTCGTGAAACTGCTGGTACCATTGCAGCGCCGTCGATAGCTAGGAGCGGCGGTGGGTAAAACGCTCCCCCCTCTGGGCCCTGTTTCATAAATACAACCACCATATATTATCCAGGGTCTTGTTTCGGGTCGAAACGTTATAACCCCCATCAGGAACGCTTCTGCTTCCATTCATGCCCGCGAACCCTCCCCGCAGGCGGCCAGCAAACGGCGGAAGGGGGGATGGCAGGACTGCTCTGGAATGTGAAAATGCACCTAGCGACCAGCAGCGATTGGGGACCTAGAGCTAACCCACGTGATTCGCCATCCCTGGGGGCCGCCTTGAGCTTCGTCCCCTTTTGGGTTGCATACCTGCTCCCATTCCCCTCTTTGGCTTTCCACCGACTGGAATGGGAAGTTCTGCAAAATGGCCAATTTGCTTTCCGAAATGTACGTCATTGCCCGTCCTCTGTTTTTTTCCCTACCCTTGACGCCGTGCTGTGCTGTGCTGCGCTGTCTGCTAACCGCCAAACCTCTCCCGTAGCAACTCTCGGATCCGTGGATCCTCCAGCAGGGACGGGGTAGCATCTGATAGGAGCCCCCCGGCCGCCGCCGCCCAAGCTTCGTCGCCCGAAGAGCCGTCGACTCCACGAGGGACGCAACCACAATCCGAACACACCACGCCGAGAGCGCACCAGCTTGCAACCTTCCAATCCCTCTCGCGATCACTCGAAATGGCCACCTCTACCGAACCGAATCCTCTCGCGCACCATCCTCGCCCGCTGCCGCTGTGGCTGGATCCCAGCTACGCCAAGCACATCGTGAAGGGCAACTTTATGACCCTGAGCACCAGGCCCAAGACCGTCGAAGAGGGGGAATGGATGGCACACCAAAGTAAGCTTCCCCTCTCTCGCCGCCTCCGCATACGGCTCTCTGCCTTTTTTTTTCCGGTTGCATTTCCTATGCTTTTTTTTGGTCTTTTTTCTTTCTTTTTTTCTTTCTAATTCTAACACGTCCGTCGCATTCTAACGCATCTCTCTACTGCTAGTCGTTGAGCACTACCGCCTCCTGTGGAACTTTGTCCGCATCATCATCGACAAGGACGAATATGGAAATGCCATCTGCAATTGTCCCAAAATGTCTGCCGGACAGTAAGCCTCTCACCTCTCCCCCAACCATCTCCCCCCTTTTCTGGAAATACCCAATTTTAACACACCCTAGGCACTCATACACCTGGCTGAACAGCCGTCATGAGCCTACCGAACTGCCGGCCCATGAATACATCTCGCTTATGCAGCGGTGGATCTCGGGCAAGATTGACAATGAAAGCCTTTTCCCGACGGACCCTTCCACCGTCTCTTTTTCGCACAACCCCTCCATCACTAACAGCGTCCTCCTGACTGGCTCGGATGACTGGGTTGGCAAGCGAAGCGGCTTTCCCCAGGACTTTGCCGGCATTTGCCAGACCATGTTTGCGCAAATGTTCCGCGTGTACGCCCACCTCTACTGGAACCATTTTGTCGACCCCTTCTACCACCTGAACCTGGAGAAGCAGCTCAACAGTTGCTTCAGTCATTTCGTCCTGACTGCCACCAGCCTGGACATGCTCAAGCCCAAGGACATGGAGCCCATGCAGCCTCTCATTGACCTCTGGGCCGCCAACGGCACTTTCCCCCCGGAGTCCAAGGCGTACAGCTACACGGATCCCAAGTGCGGCATGTACCTGCTGAACCTCGGTGCCCCTCCCCAGGCCGTGTAGAGCGACGGAGAAGATTTGGTTTTTTTTTTGATAAGCGTTACCTGGGGTGGAAATTCGACGGGGTTTTGTGTGCCGTGGAATTGCATAGATCCGATGGTTTGATTACTGCGACTCGCTGGAGGCCGAGCGTAGAATGCGCCGGCTGCATTTTTAAAGCTAGACTAATACCTCGAAAAATTGATTGCTCAATCCGGTCTTTCTTGTTCCTGGTTGTATTTGCATCGCGTTTTGATTCCCTTTCCCCATTGCGACACGCGCGTGCTTGATCAGTATCGCCATGGAACTGTACCAGCTATTGGCAATCAGCCGAGAGTTGAATAGTTGCTCTTGTATAGAATAGAAATAGGGCTAGCGATGACGTTGTTTGTACAAAGTCCAGAACAAAAAAGCAAATGGCTGCTTATAGTGGCTGAAACATGACGCGTGCTGTCGCATCGAGACTCTTGGCCAGTGCCAATATGAAAAAAAATATTTGGTTTGCTTGGTGATTGAAATAAACCATCGGGATAATGTTTTCAGGAGTTGTGCTTGTCTAAGCAGGCCAATCGTCTATTCTCATTCGCCAGAATAAGAAAGTTATTGCCTCGGGATCTCCAAATTTAACCATAGTGCACACGCAACGACTCAGAAACACCACGCAACGCGAATTGGTTTTCTACTTCGGGATTGGCGCGTGGCTGTTGCCCGGGGGTTCTCCTCTCCTAGCCCGTCAATCAATTTCCATCTGAGACATGCATACTGCCTTCTCGCATTGCGGGGTAAACAGCGTGGCCGAGGCTGGACTGCTGGAAAAGTATCCTTTCTTGATGAGAAGAAGCCCAGTTTTTTTTGTGTAAGATACTGAAAGCCCCCGTTTGAAAAACACTGCGTTGAGAACCGTATTTTCACATTTCGCTACTGGATCTCAATCGTTGAAGGCCCATCCATCGTCTTTGGAAGAGCAACGACGACCAAGCTTGACACAACATGATTTATTCCAAGGGAGAAAGGGTTGAGTTCCCAAACCTGGACCTTCTCACCCTCCTTTTTGGTAAATGCGGACATGCACGGAATGACGATCCCCACAATCTAATCAATCAATTCGATAGACTCGGAGCACGGCCGGGCCAAAGACGACACCCCGCTCCACGCCGAAGCTCGAGACCCGGAGCGCTCCATCATCACCAAGGCCCAAGCCCGAGTCCTCACCGAGAACTTTGCTTACTTTCTCAGGCGAGAGTACGGCGTCGGGGCGTCGGGGCCTGGCAAGGATGTCGTCGTGGGCGTATCGACGGGCCAGCGCGCGCTGGCCTGCTTGTTCTACGGCGTGATTGCTGCCGAGGGCATCTACTCTGCCGCGTCGCACGCGAGCACGGTCGGGGACCTGACCAGGCAGATCAAGGACGGGCCCGGGAGGGCGATTGTCTGCAGCGAGGACCTGAAAGACCGGGCTGCCGAGGCGGCCAAGAATGCCGGGTTGCCCGAGCGCAATGTCCTTGTGTTGGTGAGCTATCCCGAAATCAGGCTTGAGAGTGCCGACGGCACCGCGGTTTGTGACTTCAAGGGAAGACTCCCATGGAGGAAGATCACCGACCCCAAAGAGCTGGAGAAGAGCAAGGCTTGTATATTGTATTCGTCTGGCACCACAGGTCTTCCCAAAGGTGGGTTGGTTGCTGCTCCATTCGCAGAGACCGGGTCTTCTAACTGCGGCTATCAGGCGTTCTCATCTCCCACACCAACATGGTGTCCGAAGTCTTTCTCCCGTCGACGATATCCCGGCCGTTCTTTGACGAGGAAGCGCGCAAGGGCAACCCTTTCCACCACCGCACGCTGGGCCACCTTCCCACGGCCCACATCGCGGGAGTCCAAGGCTACTTTGTCAACCCCTTCTTCGACGGCGGCATCGTCTACTGGATGCCCAAGTTTGATTTTGACGACTTTCTCCGCTACTGCAACGAGCTGCGCATCACCATCTTCTTCACTGTGCCGCCCATCTTCATGGCCATTGCCAAGCACCCGGCTGTCAAGGACCAGTTCCGCTTCATGAGGCTCGCGACGAGCGGCGCGGCACCGCTGCCGGGCGATTTGCAGCAGGTGGCTTCGGACAGGATGAACTATGGTGCTACCGTCAGGCAGACGTGGGGGCTGAGCGAGACGACCGGCTCGGCTACGTTTTGCGGACCGGCTTCGAAGGCAAAGGTGGGCAGCCTGAGCCCGCTGCTGCCAAATGTGCTCATGAGGTTGGTGTTTCTAGAAATTGATACTGCCGTGATATCTAACGAGAAACTAGGCTGGTAGATGAAAACGGCAACGATGTCAAACCAGGCGAGCCTGGCGAGGCACTTGTCAAAGGGCCCATTGTCACCCAGGGCTATCATAATAACCCAGAAGCGAACAAATCGTCTTTTACTGACGGCTGGCTTCACACGGGAGATATCCTACGAATGCAAGACGGCGAGCCATACATTGTTGATAGGAAGAAGGCAAGCTTACTTTTCCGACTTTGTTTTACCCGATTCGCCATCCTAACACTATCGATAGGAATTGATCAAATACAAGGGCCTCCAAGTCGCCCCGGCCGAGCTGGAAGGGATCATTGCCTCGAACGAAGCCGTCGTTGACGTCGCCGTGATTGGCATCGCCCAAAACGGAACCGAGGTCCCTCGAGCCTACGTAGTCCTTGCTCCACCCGCCAAGGGCAAGATCTCAGAGGCTGATCTGATTGAGTACGTAAAGGCTCGCGTCGCGGATTATAAGCGTCTGCGGGGAGGTGTGCGCTTTGTGGAGACGGTCCCGCGGAGCCCAGCTGGGAAGATTTTGAGAAGAGAAGTGAAGGAAATGCGCAAGCAGGAAGAGAGAGAGTCAAGACTATGATACACAAAGACACACATGGAGCGTGCTGTTTTGTAATAATATGTTATATGTTAAATATCGAAACATTGTGCAAGAATTAATCAATATTGAGGATAAGATGTCCTTGTTAACTCGTTACGGGTTGCTACAAAGAATGGAGAAGTTTATGTTTGGTTCAAAAGTAAGCAGGAGGCTCGACTATAGGACACGTGCCTGGACTGGTAGCTCGTAGACAGATCCAACAGGGCTCATAACATCTATGGTTATTGGTCTATTTTTGCAGTGACTAACTGAATAATCAACTTTGGCGCCGCAACCTCGAAAGGGGAGAAGATTTGGAAGGTCATTGGCGGGATTGATGGATGCGAGAATTATGAGTCCTGAATATTACTCTCTTTTGCAACTTCGCAGATAGCCGATGACCCGCTAGACTTCGCCACCTCATTATTGAGTAACAGCCCACCTATTTGATAAAATGCATGGGGTGGTACCTGTGAAGAAATGATGTGCTTACTAGAGAAAAAGTCCTACAAGAACACCACCTCGAGATGTTAGACATCTGTCACATGGCTGGCCGTGATTAGCGGCATTGGCAACTTGCTTCGATTGGTGAGGCGTTATCTAGTTGCACGCTAACCCAGGGTTGTTGCTTTTTCCATCTGCATTTTTATTTTGCTCGGTTACGGCTACATGCATCACATGGCTTGTTCTCGGTGTCAGCGTGGCGTAGATTATTGGGTTTGACCAAAGAGCATGCAGGTGAGTTGACCCTAGAACATTCCACTGTGTGTAAATGGCCTTTGTACAGTAGTTAGCCGTTGCGTTGTTTATTTCCCAGGCTCGGCTGCGCTTTGCCACTGAGAAATGGAAGACAATTATCTCGCGGCAATTGCTTTGACAGAGGACCAGGCCTCAATGCTACCTATATTGAAGTATATGTCAGATGGTCCTCCAAGCTGCCATCTGAAATATACTTCAATCCCTAGTATTGCAAAATGTAAATAATAGACCTAGAGGAAGCGATAGTCATAAATCTGGCCTGGGATGCTGATCACTTCCCGATACGAATGAGATATAATGCGCAACTTGTTGGTCCGGTAAACAGCCAGAAGCCGTGGGGGTTGGGTCTTGACACCCATTAGAAGATCATGCGGAGTTATCCGTATCTTGGTGGCGGACGCTAAGATGCTGATAAACGGCCAGATGTACTCTGTCCGGGCGGGAAGAACGGGCACGCCGAGCCGAAGATGACGAGTATTATATTTTCACGGGAGTCAGAGAAGAGACAAAGGAGAAAAATGGCGTATTTTCGCAACATCGCTTGCATTAGAGCTTACCAGGATCTGAGACATGCATTACACGCCCCTTTCCATGCATTCAGATTGCCTGCCGAGTTCCAGGCTGTTGAGCGCAAATCAGCCAACCTTTCAGCTAGGCAATGTCCCCAGTATTAGTTGGTGTAGCGATGGCAACAACGAGAAGAAAAGGAATGTCCTAGCACATTAATACCTCGTAAAAGCAGCGTGTATTACGGTTAGCCAGCTTGATTACAGCTTATCCAACAAGATCAACTACACTTTACTATAAATTCAATGAGATTTCCTTATAAAAGTTTACTGAGATCTGAATTCCTGTAATAGTTCTAGAGAGGCTTTGGCTTGATTGGAAGCTTACAGAGTTACCAAAAGCATAAAGTTGACCCGATGAAAGAATGGATTCGTATACACTGGGTGATTGAATGAAGCAAAGATGGAAATTTTACTTTCTTTCATTTTGAAGCTGACCACTCAGTTTATTGATTTAACTTGTTTCTATATAATGTGCTGAAATGCGCATTCGCTTAGTAGTCGATCTTCTGGCTTTATCTTGGTTGTAGGGATACAACTCACGGAGCATTCATATTATGGAATATGGTGCATTTCCCCAAGACAACGCGATCAGTGGATTGTCGACAGACCGCCTTCATGTTATAGGTAGGTTGAATCCATGGTTGTGTTCCGTCTATTACATCTCCAAAATTGAGAGTACAAAGGTGATATCAAGACAGAAGTTAGGCGAGGTAGACAACGGTATGATCCAGAGAATGGCAGGGGTCTCTGCAAACTATAATTTTCAATCTGCATATGCAAAGGTGTGGCCCACCACCAACTGATATTCAGGCCTGACCCCAGGGGAGCGTGACTAGCGGGTGGTTTGTGCGGTGCATTGGTAATCTGAGGATGACATTGCGCGGCAGTTCATCTGGCAAAGCCTTATTTAACGGGGCTCCCTGCTGCTATCTCCTTTGAAGAAACCAACAACTATCCCATCCTTTCAAACCGGAAAAGGCCTTGGTTGCTTGCCTATTCTTGTTATAAATATTTTGGAATTGGCTGTCGCAAGTCGCTTTCTTTACTCGATCCGTTTATCCCAGTTGCTGAGGACGATTTGAACAAGCTCTTGAAAGATCTCACTTCTTTGTAACTACGCTATATTTACCTCCCTGCCTTTTCCGTTAGAATTTATTGTCACCACAGCTCTGACCCAAAAGACCTTTCTACGTCAAGATTCCTAGATGTGCGTGGTTTTCTCTACCCATTGCTTCTTCTCCCATTGTCTAATAAAGTGATGACTGGAAATAGGACGAGGTATTGTCTTATGTCATCTGAAATTGAGTATCCAGAAGCATGAGCACTTGATGCTTGGGGTAAATATTGAGTTCAATTGGTAACCTCATAAACTATCACCTAACACAACACTCTTCCTTTCAATTGCTACTGAAACAAGTCTTCAAACAAAATAATACAACGATTGATACCCCAAATCCAGTCTATTACGATGTCTGGTATAGAAATTCTTGGAGCCTTTGCAAGTTCTGTTGCCGTTGCACAGGCAGTTCAAGGAACAGTCGAAATGATCACTTTGCTTCGGCAAATTCGCGCGATCCAACATCAATGCGACAGTCTTAGGAAAGAGGCAAGTTTTCTTTGAAAAGCATTTGGCCATCAATTACGAGAAAAAAATCTGATGTAAACAGGTGGCGATAATGGAGGCTTTTCTTCTGGAAGCGAGGAACTATGCTCGCTCATTGTTGCACGGATCTACCAGGATCCAACAACATCCGCTGGTAGACCTAACGGCCCAGCAACTCCACGAAATTGTGGTTGAGCTAAATAACGTGCTGAATAAATGCACTATGGGAACTGAGGGGCTGACAGGAAAACCCAAAAAAAGAATATGGATAAGGGAGAGAAGAACCATCGAAATTCTCCGAGACAAGGCTCGAAATGCTAGGGCAGACTTGCATACAGCTCTGAGCTTTAGAACGATATGCACGGTAAATGCTATCAGTATGCAACAAGACGTGTAAGTGCCTGAGTGTCAAAGCAGAGAGTTATCTCGATATTGATCCCAAAGCAAGACTTTCTAAGTCTGTCCAGCTTTCATTATCGGCGAAAACACAGCAGAAAGACTCTCAAACCGGAGTTGACCTGTTGCAGGCGAGCACTCCCGATCCAACCCGACCTACCGAAAACACCACCGACGATTTAAATCAAGCATTATTTGACAATAAATGGCCTGGAGAAATCTTGGCGCTTCCGATACACGATAATGAAGAAGAAATGATAAAATATAATGAGAGCGCTTTGCAGGTAACATCGATTAAAATAAGTGATGTACACTCTTGTGAGGAGAAATGTCGATGTCGATGCCACTGGGACCGACGTCGATACCAAAGCAGTAGCTGGGTCCAAGCTCTCCTCGGGTCCTGGATTGTCAGCTTTCAAGGCATCAGAGGGCTGCAAAGATCAGCCTGCAACGAGCGAGAATGCCGGAGTGGACATGATATGGGGATCGAGTTCCAGTACCGACTCCCCCGATGGCTTTGGGCTGGGATACTCTCTTTTCAGGCTTCTTACAACGGTCAGCCAAATATTAGCTGGTCTCTGCGACCCTCAGCGACAATCCCAATGTCTTATTCAATTTTTCAATTATTGCTAAAGCCTCTGGCCTTGCAGCGGCAGTTTGAATGTGGGATAGGATACTTCCCGAACGATTATTTTGAGATGGGGGCTGGGTTGATCGAGGTACGGAGTATCAAGGAACGACTTTCTATTATGAAAACAATTATCTGACACGTGGAACAGCTGGCAATTCAAATAAATGCATTCGAAAGTGTCAGCGTTTTGTTGAGGGCGTGGAGGAATGTGTTGCCTAAACAAGGATTACCCAGGTCCGTTCTGATACGCTCCTCTCCTCATAACTATGAAAACAAGCGGTTAACATCTGCTAGGCGTGCCGCATATGCTATCCGATTCGAAGTTTCTCGCAAACCCTGGTTAACAGCGGACCATGTTGATTTGCTGCAGAAAGTGCAGTCATTTGTGGATGATGAATACGAGGAGACGTCAAACATGTTGTATGACGCTATCGAACGAAGCGACGAAGAGAATGGGCTGCAGGATATGCGAAGAGCGATCCAAGAGCAACCATGGACCATCAATGAACTTGGCGATAGGATAGACGCACCTATGCACTTGGCCGTCAAGTTGGACCGAGTCAAGGCAGTTGAGCAACTGATGATGGCGGGTGCTGATATCGACCAGAAAAATCAGGATGGCTATACTCCGTTGCTGTTGGCTGCTCTATGGAATCGTGTGCAGTGTTTGAGACTGCTTCTTATGAATAATGAGTGCCGAGAGAGTTTAAACTCGAGAAAGTCTCTTATAGGCAGGACGCCCTTGCACTATGCAATTCATTTTGGATCGCCCGAAGTGGTGAGTTTACTGTTGAACGTGGGAGCCTCAACTTCAACAGTGGATAGATGGGGAAACACGCCACTTCACCTCCTCAGTGAAGGGAAACGGGAGCCCTCCGAGGCGGCCGAAATCATACATCTATGTGGCATCAATCATGTTGATCTAAATCAACCAAACTACGCTGGAGCCACACCGGTACTTTGCGCTATCTATACTTCAAACTTGACAGTACTAAGCGCTCTTGTTCATGCCGGCGCATCACTTCTCGGTGTTACTCAAATCTCAGAAAATGTTTTCCACTCAGCAGCTACGAACGCCAACCTCAGCATTTTACAATTTCTCGCCAATCTACAATTGACAGGCATCGATCCTACTCTCCGCAATGCCAATGGACTCACCCCTTGGGAAAGTTTTTGTTGGGCCATTCAGGCCCCAGACTTGGAGTTAACTGGACTGAATAGACGACCTGACAAATCAGAGAGAAACGAGTTCATATACCTCTACTTCAAAGCAACAGTTAATCATCTAACTCTTGATTTGGATGTATTGAAGCAGCTGCTCGTAGGTGCTGAGAAGAGGGAAGTTAATAAATGCAGTCGGGTTTTGTGTGGAATAATTCGCCGAAAAGAATTGTCTCAAACGCATAACTTAGTAGGATGGTATCGGGGCATATTGAGCTATATCAAAGGGGGGAGGTGGAAATCGGCCGTTGGTGAGGTCCAAGATTACTTGAATGAGATGCAGCAAGAGCTAGAGCACTCTCTGGCCGTCTTGAGCGGATCCCGATGCCCCTTCAAGGGCAATGATAACGGAGCTGAAAGTGAAAAATAGTCCTCTAAACCAGAGAAGCTAAATACCGAAGAATACTTCCAACACTCAATTTCCTCTTCAAAAGGTGCACGAAGTAACTATGGCAGGAGACCGAGCACAGTGATGTGTCAGAATACTCTGAGTGAAGGGGAAAACTTTAATTGTTTGCAGATTTATGACATGTGATCCCATGTAAAGTGGCGCGATGCTTTTCAAAGAGACAAGACCGAGAAATATAGGTAAATTTGTCGACAATGGTTTCATCCTAAATGGCATTTTACGTAAGAAAGGGAGAAAAAACCATTAAAACTATCTTCTCGTAGATTATTTGCTTGTGTAAGTGAAAGAGAAATGTTTGGTTCTTGGCACGGGCAAGTGTGCATGTTTGAAGGCGATGGAGTCTCAGGTGATGTTTTGTGGGCCTCATCAGGATGGATCATCAATCAGGTCGTGCAAATTTGCTTCCGTATTCGCGACGGGGCTTTCGCCGTCTGCCGAGGTAAAAAGATCATTCAGCTTAATTGATTTGAAATGCGAGGGAAACAATGAAACAGATTCGTGGACCATACATGATGGATGCCTGGACCCTGACGCACCAGTAATTTAGGTGCCTAAACTCGGAATGAGAACTTCCCCTGATTCACTGCAGATATGTCGATGCCTTGGCGCAGTGCACGTTCAAGCTTTCAGAGCGAGCGGTGAGATGATGCCGTGCCCCTTTCTCCGGTATCTCTATATCCGGCCGGCGATTCCCACATCTGCCGATGGGATCTGACGAGCTTCTTCCATCTCCATTGCCAATTGGTCTCGGTAACAACCATCACTAGCGTCTTTACATTCATAATGTCCTCTCCGCCTACCCAGGCTATCACGGGATTCCCGCCGCCGCGTCCCGGTGCCTCCGAGAAGGTGCCCCCGCTTATGACTCGGGATCAGATTGAGGCTCAAATTGCCGACGGCCACAAAATTTTCATCCTCCATGGCCAAGTGATCAGGGTTGACAGCTGGCTCAAGTATCACCCGGGCGGTGACAAAGCTCTCTTGCACATGGTGGGAAAGGATGCCTCGGATGAAGTCGATGCGTAAGAAGAAATCTATTGCCATAAACGATGAGGAGCCTATGACTCTAACTTAAATTGGCATTGATTTAACAGATTCCATCCTCTTGAAGCTAGAGAACGAATGCTGAGGTATCGAATTGGACGAATTCAGGGCAAATGGAAAAGTTTCGTCCCACCAATCCAAGGCGGGGTATTTCGAACTCATGATAGAATCGAGGCTGCTATTAAAACGCATCAGTTTGATTCAGAATCCAGTTCAGCCAGATCTGGCGCGGCCTCTCCGATTTTTGACGCCAAAGAAGAAGGCCTTCGACGTCGCACCGCCCCATCTGAATCACCATCAACCACTTCTATTGAAGTGATGGACGGAATGTCCTATTTGGATACTGTCACCCATGAATTTACCACTCTCGACCTTGAAAAGTACCCATCCCCTGATGTGGACACACAAGCCGAAATTATCGAAAAATATCGAGCTCTTCACCAACGCATATTCGACCAAGGCCTCTATCAATGCAACTACTGGGCCTATGGGATTGAGTGCACTCGATACATATTGCTTTTCACTCTCATGTGGGTTTGCGTTTACTTCGGATGGTACTTTTTGGGGGCATTCTTCCTTGGTGCAATGTGGCAGCAGCTCGTTTTCACAGCTCACGATGCTGGCCATATGGGCATCACTCATTCATACAATATTGACACTGCCATTGGTATAATCATTGCCGACTTCATCGGAGGTCTATCGTTGAGTTGGTGGAAGTACAATCACAATGTCCATCATATCGTGACAAACGCCCCCGAGCATGATCCTGACATCGAAGAAATGCCATTTTTCGCTGTTTCGCACCGTCTTCTGGGTAGCTTGCGTTCGACATACTACAACCGGGTTATGGAATATGATGCTTTCGCAAAGATCTTAATCTCTGTTCAAGCATGGACGTATTACCCCATTCTCTCACTTGCCCGACTTAATCTCTACTACCTGTCCTGGGACTACCTACTTGCTGGCCGCGGCCCCAAGGGTTCAGCTGCAAGATATTGGTGGATAGAAATCGTCGGACAAATATTCTTTTGGGCTTGGTTTGGCTACGGCATCATATACAAGATACTACCTGACAACTGGACCCGGTTTGGATTTTTCATGATCAGTCACATTGCCGCTTCCCCAGTTCATTTGCAGATTGTTCTATCACACTTTGCCATGAGCACGATGGATTTAGGACCGGAGGAGAGCTTCGCCCAAAAGTCTCTTCGAACTACCATGGATATTGATTGCCCTGAATGGCTCGACTTCTTTCATGGTGGTCTCCAATTTCAGGTGATCCACCACCTTTTCCCGCGTGTTCCTAGGCATAACCTCAGAAAGACTCAGAGGTTAGTCCAGGAATTTTGCAATGATGTGGGGATTCCATATGCTCTCTACGGATTCGCCAATGGCAACCAACAAGTCATTGGACGGCTGGCAGAGGTCTCAAGGCAGGCGGCTATTTTAGCTAAATGTCAGAAATCGATTGTCGAGAATGGGAATTGGACCGGTGTGCACCATTGAATTATGGGGATATACAATGATTTAAAGTTCCTCGCGGTAACCTCCTGAACTTACTATCAACACACTAGTGGAACTGTTGTGGGCATTTGGTTTGGTGTTGAGAGTTGGCTAGGTATTTGTTCACAATAAATCAACAACACAAAAAAACTGGTTGGCATTGGGTTCAATCTGCCTGCTGTATTTACAACACCTTTCTAGCAGTCATTAAAATGGCCCCACTGAGCAGTACCACAAATCACATAATACATTTTGATGAGTTGTATGCGCCTTAACCCGCGAGGCCTAATTATCTCGTAGATTAAAGTCGCTCAAAGCTTCGGCCATGTAAACATTCCGCCAAAAATCTAGGAAGGCACCTCACCCACATCACCACGTCGTTGATAACCATGCTACTTTCTATAACGAGTTTTCAAGCCAAAAAGCAATAATTACAAAAGTTTGGGATGTATCACAACCAATAACAAATAAGACCCATCAACTAGGCTGGCGGGCCTCGAGTTGCGGTTCGAGCCATCATGGGCAACCGGGGTTGGTCGGGGCGCCGCTGTCGAGGAAATGACAGCACTTGTGAATGTCTTGGACAATATTGCTTAATATATATTTAAAAAGTGGACGCGGTTGGTGTTTTAGTGACACCATCTATTAGTGGGAGTCTATTGATTGAATTGACGTAAATTTGAATGAGTCAAATGAACTTCTGCTGTGTCTTATTTTATATCCCCTCGTTTCCGAGATGATCGCTCTATTATTCACAGAGAGAGATGCCCTGGCTTCGCGGTAGGATGTTAATTGCGGCGATTGAAAGTACTGAATCCGATGGCGCTAATATGCAGATGGATTGGGGTAACTTGAAGCCCCAGTGTGATTAATGCATGATAAACACCGAACCATTCAATTCATTCTTCGGGAAGCTGCGACGGTGCTATAGAGCCCGAAATTTCCAAATAGAGCCTGTGCCCCGTCACTGGAGAAGGAAATTATAGTTCCATTTAACCGAAATCCCCACAAGCCAAGACGGGTGATTTAGGCGCTCGAATCACAACCATCCTCTGGCACACTGCCTTCATCAATACACGAGAGATCAGGACACGACTAGTACGAATATAATGCGAACTTAAATTACGGCCCAGCCGGTCCATTAGCAGAAGAGCGCTTAGGACAACCTTTGGCCGCTAAGCCCACCCGTTATGGGCCTGCTGGTCGGTCTGCTGTCCAAATACGATATTCCTTTCACATGGTGTCTGGGGAAGTGCGGGGGCGGGGCTGAACATGATTTTGATCACAAGGCCCATGGGTCCTTGCTCGGATTAGAGGACTTGGGGCCCATAACTTTGGAGATATATAAACTGCGGAAATCTGTTTAGGCCTCCGTTGGAAGTCTAAGACTCGCTCGTGATTTGTAGTAACCATTTCAACTGGAATCGACTCCATAGTTCGGGATGCACTTTTCATCTTTCATTCTAGGAGGCGTCTTGGGCCTTTCCCAGGTTGTTTCCTGTGCCCCAACCCCCGAATCACTTGATCGGTCCCCAAGCCTTGTTGAGAAGAGGACTATTCCGACATCGACATTTTCTAACAATGTCATCTTTTCACCGCCATCCAATGCAGGCTGGACTGATCCAAGGGTGCTCTATGCTCGAGCGATTGAGCTAGCTGATGGGTCTCTCCTGTCTACTTGGGAGAACTATTCCCCAGAACCCCCATTGGTTTACTTTCCCATCTACAAGTCTCTGGATGGCGGTGTCACTTGGTCGGAGATTGGCAAAGTGGAAGATCAGGTGAACAACTGGGGTATGCGTTACCAGCCGGATCTTTATCAATTGCCCCAGGCCATAGGCAAATATGCAGCCGGAACAATCCTTTGCGCAGGAAACAGTATTCCGACAGATCTCAGCCAAACTAAGATTGATGTATATGCAAGCACAGACGGCGGAAAAACGTGGGAATTTGTGAGCTCGATTGCCAGTGGCGGTGAGGCTCGCCCAAACAACGGACTGACTCCAGTTTGGGAGCCCCTTCTGAAGTGAGTGAAGTGATTCCACTAATATGATGTATGACTGACCAAATTTAGGGTTATTGATAACAAACTCGTGTGCTATTACTCTGATCAACGTGATTCAAAGTATGGTCAGAAGCTTGTGCATCAGACAACCACCGATCTTCTGACATGGTCTTCGGTTGTTGATGATGTGCATGACGATAACAATTATTCTGCGCGCCCAGGAATGCCAGCCATCGCATTGCTCCCCAACGGCGAATACATTTACGCTTACGAGGTTTGCGGTACAGACGGCTGCCGCATTCACTACCGACTTACCTCAGACCCTTTTAATATTCTGAGTGCTCCTGCGTACTCTCTTGTTTCGAACAAGGGAACAAGGCCCGTTAGCTCCCCCTTCGTCGTTTGGAGCTCTGTTGGTGGCTCTTCTGGTAGCATTATCCTCAGCGCCGGAAGCCAGTCCAACATCTTTGTCAATAAAAACCTGGGAGATCCAAATTCTTGGGTTGAGTACAGTGTTCCCCAGCCCAATGCTTATACGAGAGGCCTTATGCTCTTCGAAGAGGATGATAACTTGTTGGCTATCATTGGTGGTGGATATTTGCCTCCTAGCAGCGTCAACCAAGTTAGCTTGAGTGTGGTGGACTTGACCAGCACGGGCTTATAAAGAACAAAGGGTGTTCCTCCATAGAGTAGATAGTTTGATAAGATAACAATCAATAAAAGTAAATTGAAGCAATATAATTACGAATTGGCACTTTCTTCATGCAAAAAGTCATTTCGGAGGTACGAGATGCGAATTAGAAGATTCCACAATCGAAGGTTTGTAACTAAAATACAGCGCAAACCAATAATTTATATTTCTAAAGATATTTTCATACATGGTTAATATATGGCACAATTCAAGGCTGCGGGAAGAAGTCCTTGTACTTGGGCAGAGCTTCTTGGAAGGGGATGGGAGGGCGACCCGTCAACCTTTCAACCGTATCAGATGTCTTTTCCATATATCCCTTTGCAACCATCTCGCCGCAGCATAGCAAATCACCTATGCAGAGTTTCATAGGAAGCTTTGAGAAGTCACCAAAGAAGTCTGTTGGAAGGCCACGGTCAAGCCAAAACTTCTTCAGCTCTTCGTCTGGGGTATCCACAATCTCCCCCTTGTAACCGGTTTGAGTGCAAATCCAATCGAAGACTTGCTCATTTGTAATAGCCTCTGGACCCGTTACATCGTAGATCTTGTTTGGCTCTCCCTTTCCTAATAGCAGGGCAGCAGCCACTCGGCCGCAATCCTCCCTCGCAACATAGGCACCAGGTGTACCATGAGCGTTCGACAACCATCGGTCTCCGCAAAACTTCCACGAAGGTCCGAATAAGGTCGGGATGTTGTCCACATAAAGGTGATTGCGCTGAATATTATACTGCAATCCGGAATTGAGGATATATCCCTCAATGACATGATGATCTCGAGGTAAAAATGGGATGTCTTCTTCCTTCTCTGCTTGAATGCCTGCACCGACAAATGAGGTGTAGCAGACCCGCTTCACTCCGCAGGCCTTTGCTGTCTCAAGGACGTTCTTAGCTTGGCGACGTCGGCCTTCACCAAATAGCCACGTAGAGATAAAGGTCACTGCTTCTGCGCCGGCAAAAACAGCTTTGAGGCTTTCTGTGTCGTCGTAACTGGCAACGGAGACCTTTGCGCCCTTATTGGTCCATTTCTGGATAGTTTCAGATGGGACCGCATCTAACTTGTAAGTCGTGAATACAAGCTCATCCTCTGGTTTGACAATTTCCAATGCGTATTCGGTAGCGACACTGCCGAGGTTTCCATCCACGCCGGTGAGAACAAATTTCGGCATTGTAATGAATTAACGGGGCGTAACAGCACACTTAACAATCAAAAATATGAGACAATTAGATAAAAATGGAACATACTAGAGCACCGGGTTTGCGTCCTTTTTAAATTCGTGACAACTGGTAGTTTTTACCGCAGCATGGTCATCGGTTATACGGATAACATGGTATGATGGTCTCCATACCGCCTTGCGTGGCCCACAGTGAACTGATTTTGATGAATCTCCACGTCAACTGACTCGACAGCATGGAGCCACTCAAAATCACACAACAAATTTCACATTAGTCCCGGATCTTTCTCGGAGCTGAGTATTCGTCGTCTCATGAAGGAAGCCCGGTATACACCGATTTGCCTTGGTCGCCTTTCGAGTGGGCCTCTCCAGTGCGGTGGCACGGGGCCCTGAAGTGATCCACTTCAGCCCGTGTAGCGAGGTATTTGCTTAATGCTGCAGCATCTGCCAACATACGATGAAGTAAATTTATATTATAAGATTGCGGATGGTCTATATAGGCTACTTTTAACCTCGCTCAAACAAGCGCTCAATGTATAGGAACGGCTTTGTGTCGTGACAAATCCAGCCTGGTTCAGCGGGAAAATCGCCAGGATTTCCTCTCGCCGCCCAAGCGGGGCTTGTTGTTACTGGAATTGCCATTCAAGCGACAGAATTTGGGCATCTACACGGAAACCTATAGCCTAGCCTATTAGGATTCCTTTCTATATATTTTGCAACGACCATGTTGTTTATGTTTAGATGACTAAACCAGCACCTGGATTATTCGGCCATGACTAAGACTATGTCCCATGTGGAGTGGAACTGAGCCATATATTCCTGCACCTGTAGACTGCAGGAATCTCGGAGTGGACCAATCCCTGGTGTCCACGAGGCAACAACGCAATAAACAAGTAGAACAAAGTTCAACCACACGGCGCAGTCCACATGATCCGCATCATGGCCTCTACACTCCCTTCTCAAATGCAGTGCATACATGGCATTTGTGATTTCTCGAGCGAGTGTCTCATAGCGGGTTTTTGTTCTGGCAAGTTATGTGTATGACTGAGATCGCATCCCTTCCCAAGTATTGTTCGACAGCAGCGGAGATACCAAGTGACTTGTCATTGTTTCATAAAACGACTCGGCAGGAGAGCTTGGGTCACTGCAACTACAGGAATGAGCCTACCTCAAAGAATTATTCACCAAACACTACTACAACAAAAATGACAAAAGCCAATGACCTTACTTATCAGCGCCGCTATTGATGCACACTCAGCATAGCATAAAACGTTAGAGGATGGATGATTCGTCCTAGTCGATGGAGCGGGGTCAGTGTGCGATTTAGGATGGGATGGACAGGCGACATTACCACAAGCAGTTGGGGTCAAGGCAGAACCTTGGCCAGCGGGAAACCAAGAGTGCATGGCCAAGATCAAATGAACGGTGATTGATTGGTTGTTTTTCTCACACTATCGGACCTCGGGAATCTTGCACCTTATCTTGGCTTGGTGTCGGTCAAATGCGGGGAACCATGATTGTGTCGCTAACTCCGACCGATTGCTGATAGCTTCTCGTACTTGGGGTAAATTATCTTGGAACTCGAGGGATTGTCGGATCTTCCGACGCTGACGTTTTGCCACGTCCGCCACATAGGCGTGACAGGCATCTTGACGTATGCTAGCCGTCCATGGGTATTTCGAACCCGGGTCTGCTTTATGCCGTAACTTTGCCCTACAAATGCAATCTACAGCTCGCAAGTTGCTTGACATCGGATAGATGCCGCTACGTGTGCAATTATTTTCTTTGGCCAGCAACATTTTGTTAACTATTCACTATGGATTCTAAATTCGAATCATATATCACCCCGGTCGGGTATTTGCTGGTTCAATTGAAGAACCATGACAATGCCGTACCCGTTCTGACAGCACTTGGTGTTGTGTTGCTATCCTATGTGGTCTACAATGTAAGAAAACCACCAGAGCCCCGATCACAGAGACCTTTCACGGTTTTGTAACGCGGCTGTGAAATAAAGAACTTGTAGTAATGGAGATTTCTAGGTCGCCTTTGCAACAGATATCCCTCATATCAAGGGCCTTCCGGAAATTCCTGGTGCTGTACCAATGTTCGGCCATCTCCTCAAGCTGGGTGAAGATCATGCAAGCACATGTGAAAAATGGTGGCGTCAGTACAAGCACTCTGTCTTTCAGATAAAATTGGGAAATACTCGGGCCGTTGTAGTCAACTCCTTCGACGATTGCAAGAAGATGCTTCTCGGAAACCAGAACGCTGTTATTGATCGACCAAAACTCTACACCTTCCATGGCGTCATCAGCAGTACCCAGGGTTTCACCATTGGATCATCACCTTGGGATGAGTCTTGCAAGAAGAAACGCAAAGCGGCTGGTACAGCACTTGGAAGACCCGCATTGAGAAACTATTATCCAATGTTTGATCTTGAGAGCTACTGCATTGTCCGAGACATGAAGAAAGACAGCCAGAACGGTGCGATTGAAATTGATGTGCGTCCGTATATCCAGAGATATGCGTTGAACACCACTTTAACTCTCTGCTATGGTATTCGCATGGATGCTGTGTATGATGATTTACTCCGAGAGATCCTCCATGTGGGGTCCGCAATCTCTTTGCTACGCAGTGCCTCTGAGAACCTGCAGGATTATGTTCCTTTCCTACGATACCTCCCCAACAACGAAAAGAACGCCCGGTCCAAGGAGCTTCGTGGACGCCGCGATGCTTACTTGGATTTGCTCTTGGATAAAGTGCGAGAAATGATCAAACAGGGCACGGATAAGCCTTGCATCTCAGCTGCGATCTTGAAAGATGAAGAGACCAAGTTGACTGGCGTTGAGGTTTCCTCAATTTGTTTGTCTCTGGTGTCTGGCGGGTTTGAAACCATCCCGGGAACATTGACTTCTTGTCTTGGATCTTTATCGACAAAAGAAGGGCAGGAATGGCAGGATCGTGCGTATGAGGATATCAAAAGATACTATCCTGACACGCGCGACGCATGGTCCCATTGTTTCATCGAAGAAAAGGTACCTTATATTAATGCGATCATCAAAGAAGCCGGGCGGTACTATACCGTTAGTTCCATGAGTTTGCCAAGGAAGACAGTCACAGAGGTCAACTGGAATGGAGCAATTATCCCACCAGAGACGATGATATTGATTAATGCCCAGGCTGGCAACCACGGTATGTTCTCTAAAATTCTCAAATAAAGAAATCAAACTGACGCAGCTAGATGTCGACCATTTTGGGTCTGACGCTGGGCGGTTTGACCCGGAGAGATGGCTGAAATCCCTTGACCCTCCCACGGAGATTGAATCTAATGGTCTAGGCCATCTTAGTTTTGGCACGGGTTCTCGCTCTTGTTCAGGTCAATATATCGCGTCTAGGCTTCTTTATGCAGCTTTGGTTCGTATATTATCGTCATACAAGATTGTGGCAAGCGATACGCACCCCCCAAATACCGACTACGTGGAATATAACCAATTCAAGACTGCATTGGTTGCGATTCCAAGGGAGTTCAAGGTTAAGCTCATCCCGAGGGATTCTGATGTTACAAGCGACTGCTTGGGGATTGCGGAAGAGCGTACGAAGGAGCATTATAAGGAGTAGTTTGCTGAACCAAGACATCACATTATTGGAAATCATAAAAATATGGACGACTGATATTGTGTACTTCGAATAGCCAAGATTGAGATAGCTTAGATAAGAATGAATAAATGGCGTATCCCCCAATAAAGCAGTACTTTTTTGTCTGGTTTGAAAATAGTAAATATCAATGCAAAAGCATAAATTGGGTCAATAGATAAGGCGGTCCCTTGTGCCTTAGAATGCAATAGTACACCCCCCAGTACAGCTGTTATTGTAAGCTTGCCCCCGAAAGGTCGACCCCCGCTCTTCATCCAATGGAATGGGGTCGTCTGGTGGTCGGCCTGTCCGATCACCATGGAATCCAGCTGCCATTTATGATGTGGCTATTTCCCCGAAATTCCTATGCCCATCGTCAACAGTCTACCTAAGCAACTAAGTGTTACTTTAGAGCTGTACTCAATTTGCAAAGCATGTCTTCACTTTCAATTGATAATCTTTTTGGTGTTAAAGGCTACGTAGCAGCCGTGACAGGGGGCAGTAGTGGGCTGGGGTTCATGATAAGCAAGGTAAATGCTGATTTTATTTAGACACCTCAGCTGGATTTATTAGAACTTGCAGCATTCTCACTCAAGTGGAAGATAGCAGCTAATCAAGTCATGGTAGGGTCTTGTTGTGAATGGTGCAAAAGTTTACATCATCGCGTTATCAACTGAGCCTATTGATCAAAAAGTGGCCGAGCTCAATGATCTTGGTAAATCGTCCGGAGGGAGTGCACATGGGTGAGCTGCTCGGACAATTAAAATTCGGGCGACCATGCTCATGCTAAGCACACCAGTATTCCCTGCGATGTCTCGAATAAGGACGCCATTGCCGATGCCGCGAGATACATAGAAGAGAGAGAAAAGTATTTGGACATTCTCGTCTCTAATGCGGGAATTAGAAGAGATCCGGTGATCCAGTGCGATGTTTTATCAGCATCTGTGGCTGAACTGCAGGCGTCAATGTGGTCTTCACGTCATTCAGACTGGACTGACACATTTTGTGTTAATACGACGGCCCACTACTTCCTCTCGGTTGCTTTGCTTCCATTATTAGCAACAGCGTCAAACCGTGACCTTGGCGATGGTCGTCAAGGTAGAAGCGAGGGTCGTGGAGCCATCGTTATTACTAGCTCTTGTGCGAGTATGCACAATGCGACAAACGTGGACCTGACGAGCTACGCGACTAGTAAAGCTGCTACTGACCATCTAGTCAAGTTGTTGGCGGCCAAGTTCAATAGATTCTACGTCCGTGTAGCCGGAATCAACCCAGGATGTGAGTGCAGCACATTCCCATACATATCCGATGATTGACATGAATTAGTTGTGCCAAGCAAAATGAATGCAGTTGGAGAGGAAGGGAATATTTTTAGCTCTCTTTTTGATAAAGTTCCTGCGAAGAGACCGGGAAATGAGGACGACATAGCTGGTGCAGTATTATATCTTGCAAGCCGAGCTGGGGTATGTTTCCACTTCTTTGATATGTTTTATTTCGTGGTGAAGGGGAAGTAAACTAACACATCTTAGGCTTACATAGATGGAATTTCGCTTTGTGTTGATGGTGGACGTGTTCTTTTGGCCAATGGGCAGGAATAGCACCTGTATAGTTCCTTTATACGCCCTGACGTAGTTTTAGACGCTCGTCATTTGAAGTGACCATTGTATGTTTTTTTTTTAAAAGAAAGTTTCTACGCTTTGTGAAATCATAGTACAAGTTTACTCAGGTTGAAAACTGATGATTAATCAATGGTTTACCATTCGAATTGGTTTCTTGGGCACAATACTAAAACTACGGTCTAATTGTAGGAAAGGAAACTGTAAATCTAATTGAAGTTAATTTTAAAGATGATTTGTATGCTTCTGGAAATTCTTAGCCGGAATTTGGTAACTGTTCTCTTAGAATATATGGGCCAAGTTTTAGTGTGTCGCCGTCGGGCCTTCCGACGCTCTTCTCTATGCAAGAATGATAAAACCCGCCCTTTCTCGGCATATAATGATTGTGGTTTTATAAAAAAATTCAATTTCGATTCTACGGATTGTTCTTCACAAGAATAGTGGACATAGCTTGGCCGGAAATCTTTCAAAATGTCTATTGTATCTCTCTCTCATCAAACAGCGTAAGTAAATCGGTTACTATTTTGCATCACATAGCTGAAGACCGTTGTTAGCTCTGCCATTGGCGAGGATCACCTACAGGAAATTGCAGCGCAGCTGCAAATCGATATTTCGAAGCCGCAAGATGCCACAGATTACCTCATTCTCCTACAATCCTTCGAAGCTGTCATGAAGCATGTGCAACATGGGCCTGATTATATTCATCCTTCCTTACAGCCCCAATCCACTCCAACAAATCGCAAATTCTGGAGACCCGATCCTTCAGAGAATCCATTGAATGCATGGAGCCATCGCTGCGACTTTAAGGCTGAGAATCCTCAAAATGATTCATTGCAAGGGCGCACAGTAGCCATCAAAGACAACATCTCTGTTGGAGGGTTACCAACCACACTAGGCGTATCTGCAGCCTTGCTATCCAAGGATGGGACCTTCCCAATATCACCAATTGATGCGACTGTTGTGGCTCGAATCCTTGCGGCTGGGGCTGTGATCAAAGGGACATCTACTTGCGAGTCTTTTTGTGCTTCTCCGCTGTCTTTTACGTCAATGACTGGACCAGTACATAACCCTCTCCTACACGGGTATACTGCAGGTGGGAGTAGCAGTGGATCTAGTGCTCTTGTTGCTGCAAATGTTATTGCGTCAAGCGTCGGTGGATCTTGGGGCGAGACGGCTGATATAGCGATTGGCAGTGACCAAGCGGGTTCGGTACGGATACCAGCTTCGTACAACGGGATTTACGGATTAAAGCCTACATTTGGCCTGATACCATACACCGGCGCAACTTCCATGTCACCTATGATTGATCATCTGGGACCTATCGCATCTCGCCTGGAAGATATTGCAACGTTACTTGGTGTTATGGCTGGATATGACGGCATCGATTCCAGAATGACCCCGGAATCACCATTAGCAAGTCAGGTCAAATCTTACTCACACATCCTATCTGAATTTAGAAATAAGCTGGCTTCAAACTCCGAAATAGGTAAAGGCTGGAAGATTGGTCTTTTGACGGAATCATTCCATATGGCCGGAGTCTCCGAAGAAGTTCGCGATGTCGTTCGGAAGGCTGCGACGCAATGTTTTGAAGCTGCTGGCGCCACTGTCATTGATGTTAGCATCCCCCTGCACAAGGAAGGACCAATAATATGGACTGCATCTACACGGCCGTCTATGGCTCGGTGGCTATTCCAAGGTCAAACGTCCGGCCACCTTGCATATTTGCCGCCACACATTGAGCCTCAGCAGTTGACTCAGCAGACGTACGAGTTACTCACATCGTACAACCCGGCACTTGTGAACATAATTCTAAGCGAGAAGCTTTCTGAGAAGCTCTTGAGCGCAGGGGTTGAAGCTAAGGCGCACCGGAAGGTTTTTGAGCTCAGAAACGCATATGATGAAGCACTTAAAGAGGTTGATATCCTCGTCACACCATGTGCGCCGACGATCGCGATGCCTCATCCAGATCAGGTGAATAATGAAGGGAAGCCATCTTCGATAATGGATAGACTGGGAGTGGCCGTTGGATTGACAAGTAATACTTGTCCATTCAATGTAACAGGTCACCCTGCTTTGAGTGTACCTTGTGGATTTGCAAGCCCACCAGACCATCCCGAAGTCCAGCTCCCTATCGGAATGCAGATAGTGGGAAAGCGCTGGCTTGATGAGAAAGTACTAATGGCAGCTGCACTATTTGATGCAGGAAGAGTATTATGAGATGGGGAAACTCGAAAAAAGAACCTTCGTATTTGGAATTTATCATGATTTTAATTTCCTAGAGATTGACCAATGTAAAATGGAATTCAAAACCTGATGCACGCTAATGCATAAATATTTGAATAAAGAATTCAGTTTGACGTAGAAAGAAATTCAGAAATCGTTTTGTCCATCCATTCCGTGTCGGCTCTGTTGCTCCCGGCCCCTGCAAGGTGTCCCCAGATTGATGGAATAACCTTGAAGGTCACGGACGATATGGAGCGCGCCTCCCTTTCGCTGGTTTCCCACCGAAAGTACTGATCAGTTCGGGAGGGCATTAGTAGTACCCTAGCCTTGATACGCGACAAGGACTTGTCCAGTGACCCTCCATCAGACGAGTCGATTGCTGTAATGTCTCCATTTTGCCACATGTGCAACTTAGCAAGCAAATCATCGGGGTCCCATGTGTAGTAGTTTTTTCCCGCCACGTCTGAATCCCATTCACTCATAGTACTATAACCTAGCGATTTGTACATTTCTTGATCGAACCACTCGGCGCTTGTTAACCAGGCGGAATATGCTTTCCCAAATGCCCGAAGACCGCGAAGCGGCTGCGAGTGAGGAGAGCCTCGGCTTCTTTCGGCAAAATCGACCGCGTTTTGCAGTGCAGCCTTGGGCCCTTCTAGAAACTGGTAATTATGGCGACTCGTACGGGCGGAGGAACATATTATTATTGCGTTTTGAACAATGTCCGGATACATCAATGTCCAATAGTACGCACATTGACCGCCCATGGAGAAGCCCAAGACAACATCCAGCTCTCTGATTCCAAGATGAGTGGTGATAAGTTCATTCTGCAACTTTACACAGTCCTGATAATCAATGGCGCTTGGAAATGCCGTTGTATTGGAAGGGCTGGACGACTCGCCATTTCCAAGTAGGGCCACCACAATTATTCGATGATTTTTCAGCGCGCCGTTGGTGAAAGTCAAAGTCGATTGGAGTCGGCCACGAAAACATGTGATTATTAACGCCGTCTTTGACGCATCGCTGCCCACGTCGAGGTAGGCTAGCCGGATTGAAGGAAGCTTGGTTCCATCTTGGAAAGTGAATCCTTGAATGTCATGGTGTTGAATAGTGGCATTTAGGTCGCTCGTCATTTTTTTTGCTGTGGTTACGATGCTCGTAAAGAGTGTTTTGTTTCTGAAAAAAAAAAAGTGGACGGGTCCCCTCTGTGAAAGCGCACCACCATTCTTAAGGCAGGCCATCGCCATTGCATATCGGATCGCCCGACTCAAAAGTTTTATTGAGAGACAAGACTTGGTGAACGAACAACCGATAAATTTTGATTAATGGTTCATAAGGAAGATTCACAGAGAAGTTGACATATTCTCATCGCCCTGGGATGGTATTTTTGGAGATCATTCAATCAGTCTGGAGAACTTGCAATGAGTTCAATATACGATGCCAGTTGGAACCTCACAACCTACCTAAATGGGTGAAGGAAACCACGTTTTCTATGATGGATAGAGGAGCGTTAAACACTCGAGAGGTTAATAAAAAAAAAGGTACGTCTGATTTTGGCCGCCAAATTCATAATTTATGTTTTATTGGGAAGATGTACCATCCAGATGACGTTTCCTAATGTTAAATGTTTTGGTAGCTAGAGACCTAGAAATAGATCCATTGGGGATGCTGTCCGGCTCATCTTGGCTTTTCTGTAGACATGTGAATGGGCCAGGTCTTTACACCGAACAAATTTGAATCTGTCTGAGCGCTGACCTTAAGAGTTCCCACTAACTAGCCCAAGTTCTCATTTGTTTGGCATAGCCACGTCAGAGCTCACACCAACAAATCTGGCATCATAGATTGGCCGGCCGGTCTAAGTACACCACAATTGAAAAGTAGGAAACTGTTTCGTGTCATCTCTAACAACTAGGATATAGTTATACACAGATATAGTATCGAAGGGTTCAGTATGTTGAACAATTGGCCCAGAACCATGCTTTTAGACGCGCACAATATGCCGCAAATCCACCTGGAGTCATGGGCATTCACATTATGCTTCATTTTCAACTTTCTTCTGACGAAAAAAATGCTAGGAGGAATGCTTCTTGTTTTAGAATAGCCTAAGAGAGTAAATTGGCACGCGACAGTCATGAAAGTAAAAAGCCCGAACTCAACTGCTGAGAGCGAACGCTCCGACGCCATGTTTTTTTTTTTTTTTTTTTTTTACGTCGGACATTTGCGTCATCGCCATTCAGCTAAAAGTACTAATTCACCAATCACCATGCTCAAAGCAGATATTATTTGAAATCGCCTCTGGGAGAACGTACTCGTAGAAAATAACTTTGACGGAAGTTCCGAAATGGCGTCTCTCGCTAGTACAAGTTTCGTGTAGCGTGTCTGGAAGGTGTGTATGGGTGCTGAGATCGAGGGTCGGACGGTCCGAATGACAAACTCAATTACTCTTACACCCCGCATTATTGAGAACTCAAAAATAAATGCATGACGGCATCAGTATGCTATATTTACAAGTATATGAAAGCCAAGTCTTCTTTTTTAACCACCACTGACTACCCAGACGTTATCCCCAGCGATCTTGCAAATCAAACATGGCTGCACGGCAATCAAACGATGAGTGCTGTGCCACTCGGCAGACAGGCCCCAATTCCATTCCGGGGGCTGCGACGCACCCTCTGGGTGAGTATAGTGACGATCAATTATATCATTTGTAATTTTCTGACCTCAGAAATAGACCCCTTGTCTGTTGAGGAAATCAAGACGACAGCCTCGTTAGTACGCGCATCGTCTTCAGCAGGCGTTGTCAAATTCAACAGCGTCTCACTTCTGGAACCCAGCAAGGCCGAATATACAGCTTACAGGGACTCCAATGGACCAAGGCCAACTAGGAAAGCACTGGCCATCATAATTGCTCGAAAGACACAACAAGTGTCCGAGGTCGTTGTGAATCTGATCTCAAAAAAGGTCGAGTCGTGGCGCGATCTAAAGGATGTTATGCCAATCCTCACTCTAGAGGACCTTGATCTTATTGAGAGAATTGCTAGGGACCACCCAGCTGTAATCGAGGCTTGCCGGGGAATTGGAATTACGGACATGTCAAAGGTTTACTTTGATGGATGGGCCATTGGCGTTGAAGAGCGATGGGGGTTCGAGAGAAGATTGCAGCAAGCTCTCCCATACTACCGAGAGACCCCACTGGACAATCAATATGCCCATCCTCTGGATTTCACAGTCATTGCCGATACTGAGACAGAGGAGATTCTGGCAGTCGACATCCGCACTGTTAACGGTGAACGAACACCATTTCCAAAGGAACAGCACAACTATCTTCCGGAATTTATTGGTGCTGATTACAAGGAGGGTATATTGAAACCGATCAACATCAGTCAGCCCCAGGGTGTTTCATTCCATATGAACGGCAATGAAATTGAATGGGCCGGCCTGAAGATGCACATAGGCTTCAATTTCCGAGAAGGGCTTGTGCTTTCTGATGTGCGCATACGGGATCCATATGAAAATCGCGAGCGCATGATTTTCAACAAATTGAGTGTAGTTGAGATGTTTGTCCCCTATGGAAACCCCGAGCAGCCACACCACCGCAAACATGCGTTCGATATTGGGGAGTATGGTGCTGGGTATATGACAAACTCGCTCAAACTAGGATGCGATTGCAAAGGCTCCATTCATTATTTGGATGCAATCATGGCCGATGGAAATGGTGAGCCTCTGATTATTGAGAATGCGGTCTGTATTCATGAAGAAGACAATGGACTTCTATACAAGCACACCGACTTCCGAGATAACAGAGTTGTGTCTGCCCGCGACCGCAATCTCATCATCTCACAAGTTTTAACCGCTGCCAACTATGAGTACGCATTCTATCATAAGTTTTCGCTTGATGGAACCTACAAACTAGAAATGAAGCTCACTGGCATGTTGAATACTTATTGTCTCCATTCTACTGAGCAAGCTGCGCCGTTTGGCACAGAGGTGGCAAAAGGTATTGATGCACACAACCATCAACATATATTCTCTTTGCGTATTGACCCAGAAATTGATGGACCGCATAACACCGTGGTCCAGAGCGATGCTGTGCCATCGTCCGTTGCCGCTGGTTCCGACGGGAATCGGTACGGCAATGGGTTTCTGGCAAAAAAGACCACGCTACGGACGGCAAAGGAGGGTGCGGCCACTTACTGCCATGAGACAAGTCGAACATGGGACATCATTAACCCGAACCGACTGAACAAAGTGTCAAAAAAGCCGATATCATACAAAATTCTCAACAGCTCGTGCCCTGCATTGCTGGCAAATGATGGAAGCGTAATGGCAAAACGGGGTGCGTTTGCCAAAAAGTCTCTGTGGGTTTTGCCATACGCCGAGAACCAACGTTTTCCTGCTGGGTCCTATGTCTGTCAATCTACTGGTGATCCCCACCCGGACAATGAAACAATTACGGAATGGGTGGCAAAGGACGGCTCGATTGACAACACCGATATCGTTTGTTTTGTCCAATTTGGGCTCACTCATTTCCCTCGCCCGGAGGACTTTCCAATCATGCCCGCAGAACCAGTTAGTATAGTGGTCCGGGCGAGTCATTTCTTTGAGAAAAACCCTGCGCTTTGGGTGCCACCTTCGGAGCAGCTCGTTGACTCGGCTTCTAGCCTTGCATATCCTGTGCAAAAGTCAGCACCCTTACTGTCAGGTAGCCGCCCAAAGATTTAATGTATCTATCAGATTTTCATGTTAGTGTTTATTGTATATTACTTTCATATCAGTGAGGTGACCCAAATCAGACCTGGTCATTGAGTTTTAACCACTGATCGATGCTCGCCGTCCGGCTACAACGAGAACCATCACTAATCGGAATACTTGAGCCATCGTAGTATTACCCATGATGAAATGCATGAACAGGAATAATTTGCAATCTATATTTCAATTCTAATTATTTAAGCTTCTATTCATCTAGAATATTCTCCATAGGCTGTCTATCCCACATGATAAAATTTTGGCTGCAACGAGGGTGATAAGACTTGCCACATAGCTTGCAATCGAGAATACAATCAATCCCCAGTATTGGTTATTTGTTCTGTCTAATATTTCTCCCCCTAAAGGAGTGGCCGTAAACGTGCTAAATTGAGGTCCAAAGTAAGCTATTTTGTTTGTGAAAACAGTAAATGTTGGACTGACCTGATGCTGACTAGAGCATATGCCGTAGCATAGTAACGTCCATAGGACTCGATTCCACAAAGCTGCCCAACGCAAACCGGGGCCAGACTCACGGTGCTTCCACTAAAAAAGCCAAATGTCAAAGAAAAAATGACCAAAAGTGGGCGACTGGACGCTGCGGGAAGCCAGAAACAAGCATTGCAAATGGCGCATCCAAGGACTGCGAGGATAAGGATGTTAAATCTTCCAAACCTATCAGCGTAATACCCTGGGATCCAGCGACCAAATATCCCTCCTGCGTTCATGAGCGACAGTAGCATGTACGAGAAGCCAGAGCTACAGCCATGGTCCAGAGCATAGGAAGTCAGGTAGGAGATCGGGATGAAAAGCCCCCATTCCAAGAAAAACACCCCCATACTAGTCAGCGTCAAAGCGCCATGAAGAAACATGGAGGGTTTGGGCCGAATTGTCGCAAGTGTTAAACGTTTAGGAGGGAATCGAGGTCGAATGAGGATAACCGCGATAGTAAAAGTGATCAAACATATGAGTGCCGCAACTCGGGTCGCCCATGCGAACCCGATAGATGAGAAAAGCTTTTGCAAAACAAGGGGAAATACAATACCCCCGACAGCGCCCCCTGACGACGCGATTCCAGTAGCAAGTCCTCGCCTTCGGTGGAAGTAGTGTGCGACGATGGATATTGCTGGGCTAAAAACCAGCGAGAGGCTCAGTCCCCCCAAAATTCCAAATACAAGCATAAAATGCCAATATTGGTTACAAATGCTGAGCAGGGCGAGGTACAGAACTGTTGTGATACCCCCGCAGCAGATAAGCGCTTGCGGGCCCCTTGCGTCGAAGATGGGACCGGCTAGAATCCCAAGTAAGAAGGTCAATCCGTTGTATACCCCAAAAATCCAACCGACATCAGTAGTGCTGGAACTTTTCAATTGCTCGTGTAAAAATTGGGCTTGAAAAATCCCAGCACAATTCATAAATGACATGGAACTGAACAGTGCCATCCAACTTCCCAGCACTGTTGCCCATGCAGTGAATCCTCCCTCTGGGTAGGTTATTAAATCACCAACTCTGTAATTAGAGGTAGGCGAATATTCATCGTTTTTCTCCTCTGAGTTAT
This sequence comes from Calonectria multiphialidica, assembly GCA_020623665.1. Classification (NCBI taxonomy): domain Eukaryota; kingdom Fungi; phylum Ascomycota; class Sordariomycetes; order Hypocreales; family Nectriaceae; genus Calonectria; species Calonectria multiphialidica. The sequence continues at coordinate 141,039 of JAHVYC010000095.1, read as the reverse complement.
CATCACTTGCTTTCTCAGAAATGGTGCATCTGGCATTGCTCGATGTGCTTGCTGCGGTGGGTTCTTTGCCCCTTGATGGGGCCTTAATTATAGTTTCCGGTATCGATGAAGACATAGCTTCTTGAAATGATCAAGTCCGGTTTAGAGAAAGATACGTGTTGATAAAACCGTAAATTAAAAATATTTTCGAGTGATCCTGCTGAATGGTGATCACTTCATGACTTGGCTCGCGCGTTCTAGTTACGAATGGAACAGGTCTACCCTCCCATTTACATTTTAAACGAATCGACCGATTTCGGTGGGCCAATTTTGCATGGCCGCTTTGTGAAAGAGGCGTTTTGCAAAGGACAGGCACGCCGGCCTCGGTTAGAGGTTACATTATCGGAAAGTCCGACAAACTGCGGGCCCAAGGACGAGCCGGCTCGGGCTCTAGCTAGCGCCAAGAGGAGTGGCAGTGAGGAAGGAGAGGAAGACATAGACCAAGAGAGAACTAGTAAAGGGAATAAAGAGTGAGAAGCTAAAGAAATTTATTTCTTTCTTTAGGAATATAAACAATATTACTCGACGCCTAACAGTAGTTGGATTAGGGCCCAGTAGCACCTTGATAGGACAACCGTTTTTGAGAGACAACTAGTGGCATCAAGGACACGATCCTTTGCCGTCCAACTTACTTCACCCTTCTAGACAGAGCAGCTTTGATGCTCATATGAATACTTTGATCAATAGCTCGATAATTAAACCCTAGTATGTATCCTGCTAGCTGAGGCACTAGCATAATCTTTTGGGTGAAAGCGAGGGTATGCACCTTCCATTTTCCGTATGTAGCGTCCATTTTATTGAAATAAAGTGGAATATCTCGTGAGTTCTAGTAAATAACTTGGAAAGCTCCAGTCTGGTCTTTAATTGCCAGCATAACATGAATAGTTGTATACAACAGAAGCTCTGTCACATCAACATATTCTAAGTTGAGCAAAATTGAATCTGTTGAGATCACAATAAACCATAGAATCCGAATTGGCGCAAGTACGTTCTTGGTTTCTTGGTGTGTCTGTGATGAGGTGTTTTGCGGTTGAGAGTGTCATATTAGTGTCCGGAGCTATAGCATGTGATAGCTCGTTGACCCGTATGTGATTAATACAAATCACATTTGTGACTGTTTTCCCTTCGTTTATCACATAAAAGCAACTAATCACGACGAATGCGACTGAATAATTATTTTCCAACATATGTATAATGGTAGAAGAATGATAAATTATTTCATCGTCTTATCCCACGAACCTTCATTCCAACACTATCTACCCCAAGACTCCCAAAATGACATCTGATCTACTCTCTTAACGCGATTTAATTTGGCAGGTGATCATTATGTTTTATTTAAAGAGTTTTTCAAGGCTTGCAGTCAAAAAAGCTTCTCTGAAAGGCCACAGGATCTAGGCGATGAGGATGTTTGCGATGACATCAATGATGATGCAACTCTGTTGTACTTCATGGCGATGACATGTACGTCCCATCAACGCCCCGTTTTCTAACTTTTAGCCAATCGATTCATCCGAGCGCGTTCATTTGACGTCGATGGCACACTTAAGTAATTCAAACAGTCCATGGATATAAAAAACGCTGTAAACGTGACTGATTTATGAAACAATTTCGAACTGCGAAATTTTCAGTATTGGAAACCCATGGTATAAACAACGCATAAGTGTCCAAGGTGTTTAATATCGTCAACAATGAATATAAGTAGCTTGCTCAGTGGATCGGGCATCGAGACGAGCGTGGGCTAAGTGTATGCCAGTTCAATTCTCGAACTTAGATAGGGAGTGGGTTGATAAGTACAATCGAGAGAATGACAATTTCAATAGTGACAAGCTCAGGGGTGGATTACTCAAACCTCCTGCTTGTATACGTTATCTATTAATTTATGATGTAATTCGTAACCCTCTTCTAGCTATTGCTAGAGGGGGGAGAGACTGATTGGGGCTGCCGAAAAGTCACTACTTCCCTCACCTACCCTGAACCCCTCCCAAAACCTCTGTAGGAGGCTATCCTGATTAGGCTGCTATCAGCAGTAGCAGCCCACATCAGCCTTTTATAGGTGAGTGTTTTGGTTCTTGTTCTTTGTCCCTCTCTCTTTCGACTCGCAAGCTATATTTTTGCTTTGCAGATTCCATTGGCTTCCTCACTGTCACCTGTTGACCGATCCCACCAAGGCCAAAATGCGAACGTCTTCGTATCAATGATACTACTAAAATTGGGATTCCGCTTCTTCACAAAACTCTCAACACCTTCAACATTGTCAGGCGTCCCCACAGTGGAAAGGAATACCTTGGAGTCAAGAACATGAGTTTCTTCCGGGGTACTCGGGCAATACACCATCATATCCCGCATCAACTTTGTGCTTGCCAATGAAGTGTTGCCCGCAATCTCCTCTGCCAAGCCGATCGCATATTGAACAGTTTCCTCAGGTGTAGGCAATAGTTTCGAGAAGAGCCCATTAACAAGGGGGTCTGACGCAAGGTAAGTGGAGCCGGTTGTGGTGAGGTGCATCGCTTTCGAGAGTCCAACTAGGCGTGGCAAATAGAATGCGCTGCACGATTCGAGTGTCAAACCACGTCGCGAGAATGGAACTCCGACCTTTGCGCCAGACCAGGCGACGCGAATAGTGGCTGGAAGTGTAAGAGTTAGGCCTACCCCGACGGCCGGCCCGTTTATTGCGACAATTGTTGGTTTGATGCATCTCGAGATAACCAAGGCAACACGGCCACCCCTAGCAGCATTAGTCGAATGTCTGGTAGATAATATTAATGACGGGACTCACTGGTCTCTAAATCTGTTCGCGGAGTCTGCACTCTCCTTGTGAGCCAATAACCCTCCAAAACCAATGGAAAGGTCGGCACCAGCGCAAAATGCACGGCCAGTTCCCGTAAGTACAACAGCGCGCACTCGATCATCAGCATTGATAAAATTGTAGGCATCCTCAAGCTCAGTAAGCAGAGTGGCAGTCACAGCGTTGTGATTTTCTGGTCGATTAAATGCGAGAATCAACACTTGCGTCGCAGTGGGCGAGTTGGCTGGGACATGAGTGACTGAGATCTCTTTGAATGGAAATGAGGCATAGGAGGGTGGTGGGGTAGTAGAAGACATTTCGACAGCCGGGAGCAAACTTTGGTTATTCTGGTAATTTGGAAATAAAAGGCATTCAGTTTGGTGTTCATAACTTCTCAGCTAGTAAGGACTCTTGCTACATTTATATAGTTAGTGTGGCCTGTGAAACACTAGGTAGAATTTGGGGTGTCCTGGCGATTGTGAACAAACCTCGGGATCAGCTGCTAAACAAATGAAGTCTCAACCCCGCATTCACTTGAAACGAAAGGTTACATCCGATTCTTTTGCATTACATCAATAAATAGCATACTGGTAAGCCGCAGATCCGGTCACTTTTCCCTCCTACTGGAAGAATGGCATGAGTTGTCGTGGTGAGACCCACAAAGTGCCGAGGCCATCACAATACCCCTAACAGCAACTATCCTTCTTCCCTTGTCATTACAGACTGGTTGGCCTAAATTCGTGTTGTTGATATGCTCTTTCATATATTGTGTATTCATATCCACCTTATATTGTTCTATATAAGGCTTTTTAAGCATTTTGAATTGGTTGAAAAACTTGAGAACGATGATCATTCCGCACCACATATGTTCGCGATTCAGCACGACTATTACCACCCGGAAACAATAAGTCACGGCCAATTGCAATTTTGGATGTCCAGCCAAGCATCAGTACTATCCTTAATCAGCAGCTGAAAATTTGGGAATTTGGAGGCAACATAACGCACAAAGTAGGGCCATAATCACCATTCGGTAATGTACTCGCTATCGGGGTCCAAAATGCGGAAAGAATGCCCGAAGTTGACATTGTATAACTATCAGCACCCGCTGGCCAGCTCTGATTTGGGTTTTCTTCGTCGCTTGCTAGGTTATTTGGGCTCGTGGGTAATAAACTTTCGCGCTCTCTCATACGCTCAGTGGCTTCAAGCTTTTCCCTTGCTTTTTCAAACAGCTTGAACACTGCATCGGCGGAGAGGAAAGACTTTCTCATTTCATTCATAGCAAGCATGAATAGTGCAAGATTGTGCTTGGCTATTTGGCGCGACATGGGCTTTGGCGACGTAGATTCGAGAAGGTGAATTTGCATCGGTGGGAGAAGGGCGAGTACACTGGACAATATCTCAGTACGTTTGAAACACCTTTGAAAAAATACAATACGCCTACGTTATTGTTTGGCAAAGTCCAATCAAATCTTCCGACATCATGGAGTTCACTGCGCTGGTCGCCTCAGAAGCTACCGCCCGAGCTTTCTGACATGCAAGAGATCTCAGCGAAGCTTGGTCTGCTGTCGATAAATCTTGCGGAGCCTCAAGAATGAATGGTCGATATAAAACTATCAGTGTTGCCCTAAAGGATTGTGAGCATAATTCACACGTGTCAGTCCATCCCAATGCTTACTGTACGTATAACTTGAATTGGTACAAATGTGCTGCAAGGACACGGTCTCGGTTGGGGTTCCCTGGCACAACATACAAGGCACGAATCTCTCTTTCTGTACTTTCAAGATCCATGATTATTTGCGTGACTCCCTTTGCTTTGTAGTTGGCAACCAAGGTGGATCCGAGTGCACGAGTTACCTTCACGAACCGAACCCAAATCTCAGACATACTCGCTATATCTGCTGGTAAATACTTTTGACATTGCTGAGAAACCTCTTCTGAGTGAGGAATCTCGTTGTCAGTTATTTCTGGCATTGGAGTGACGACATCTTCGAGGGAAATACGGAGTGGTCGGCCTTGGCCAAGCACTAACCACACTTCCCGACAATAGATGCACCACCAGAGGCGGCGCCATACCGGCTTCATACCCCGACAAACTGTGTCTGTCAGCATATGTAGACCAATGGTGTGGGACAGGCTAATGCATATTCCGTTCCAATACCATGGCCCTGTACGATCTTCAGTATTAGAATACCAGTGGCTCAACAAAAACACAGACTGGATGAGAGTGATCTTATCCCTCTCATAGTCCATGTCATAAAGTGTCTTTTTAAATTCAGTATTAGATATCAGAAAACACTTATTGCATGCGACATACCTTTGCTCGTTGGTAGGCAGCGCGCTTCAGGGCTAATCTTGTTGCGTAATACTCATCACAGAGCATCGATTCATCCATAAACTAAGCTCACCCAGTTATTCCACTGCATCTTGGGCATAATGAATTTTTAACTTACACTTGCCGCCGCGAGGAACATGCTCCAGAGTAATAACAAGCTGACTTGGCCCTTTTCGTACTTTGGAATGAAGTCATACGTGTCAATTATGGGTGCGAAGGGGTTAACATGGTGAAAGTAACATTTTATAAGGGCTTCCCGTATATGTAACGGGGGTAGAGAAAATGCACCCTTTATTCGAAGGTATTCGACGTCTTCTGGTTTCAATAGTTCGATAGAAGGGGTGGAGACGAAAGAGTGGTTACTCTTGGTAGATCTGTGAGGTTCACAAATATCGATTACAAACGCTGGGCCCCGCTTGTCACCTGTATTCAAGTTGAGTCAGATTAAATTTAGGCAGGTTTTTTTTTTACTTTGGGAAATAAACCGAAGAAAAGTTTACCTGGGTAGAATGGAACCCCTATTGAAGGACAGTCACTTTGCTCTAGACTGTCAGCGTATGCAGATGTTTCTTGGGACGGTGCTGGCGAGCTCTGGGCACGGGCTGTCCGTGCTAGAATAGCTCCAGGAGAAGTAAAATTTTCTCTATCACTAGTCTTGCTTGTTGGTAGATCGATACCTCCTGTCTCGGCCTGTTCAAGTGGCGCGCATACAGTCTCCAGGGATGAATAACCAGAGCCATCCCCCAATAATGATGCAGGATCGCGTTCGCGGAAATTGGCTTGGCAGGACTCGGAAATTCTGGGTGGATGAGTGGTGGCCGCAGACGATTGGGACTTTGCCGATTCTGTTTGTGATGCAGCCGTTCGCTTGTCACTGCCCTCCGTCAGACATGGTGACGAGGTTAGGAGGGCCGGGTTCCTTCACCGAGTCAGTTTTACTTTTTTTCTTGAAACCTAGGAATGTGGTATTACCGGCGTCGCTTACGAGTCCACACCTGGCATTCAACACCATCTATGGTGCAGTTTGCGCATGGCGGACCTGACAAGGCGATGGTGCATCTGACCTTGCGCTGGTGGCAGGCCTTGCATGCGACATGGGCGCGCTTTGATGAGCGGGTCTGGATGGGGGGCATGGTTCGCCCAGAGCGTTCGCGTACAGCTCTGTATTCGTGGGTTGGACTGTTCCCGTGTGCGCCACTCTGTGCCGGCAATGAAAGATCCACGCAGGTCTAAAAATGATGTCGCCGAGGAGGTCAGACACAATGTGAAGATGTGCATCACTGTCAGAAGACCTCGGTGGTTTGTGAGACCCACAATGAACCGAGGTGAAAGCTCAGATCTCGTGATGTCACGCTACCGACAATTCCGTTTGGAACTCTATTATTAAGAGACCAAAATTAATAAGCCGTCACTGGCGATATTTTGTTTGTGAAATAAATATTTGCCTGACAGCATGTGTTCCTGCCATCTGACTCCCCTGTTCAAATTCGGGAATAAGGCCCACGCCAAAGTGTCTCAATACAATAACCCACGGATGTTTGTGACTATCAGATTAATCATGACAGGGCACAGGCCAGGCTGAAGCAGAGAGGGGATACTTAATGGGTAATAAATATTAAATTGCAGAATCCCGTAGCCTATTCGCTCCAGTATACCTATCACATTTTATTATTTCTGAATCTGAGACTTGCAAGGCTGCTAGTGACGGACATTCCCGTTGATATCATGTCACCTAACACTTATATTTATTAAGTAGAATGCTTTCCGTCCCCTTGTTTTCAAAAATCCTTAGAATAGGCTTGTCGAGTGCCTCGAACTATACGAAGCGAAAACTGAACATTTTTATGCTCAAACACAGCTCCCCTCGCCTCGACGGTGCCTAGCCAACAAGATGGCGAGTTCCTTGAGTATTCACAAGACAGCGCTCAAAAAGGTGTTGAATTTCAGATCTCTATTTATCGCTTTCGCTTTGTTGAATTTAAAAAGCTTGCCATTTAGCTGGGCTGTCAGTATTTCTACCCATCTGCTTTAAACACGCAACTAATTGGAGCCCAGATCCGCGTCCTCTATCTCTTCATGCGCCACTTAACCCCTCCCATTCCGAAAAAAAATCTCTCTCCGCGATTTCTCTTCCTTCCTTATATCAACGTAACACGCAACACTGCGTTAGAATGTGATTGGAACCTACACAAGTCTAATTCGACTTATTTTACCGACATGGACGTGACTAGGATTGATTTCTTTCTGACTTTCTTCAGCGAGATTTACAACCAATTCCCAGGGCCGAAAAACCTCACACTGGCTCTTAGTTCAATATCTTGTAATTGGAGAAGGGAAATCAAACCTTTCCAGAAATATGAGGTCTGGCAAAGAATTATATCGTGGGATGAGAAGTGGATATATACCGTCACACACTTTGTTGTCCCGGACAAGTTCCAACCACAAGAATACGTCATGCAACCTGAAAATACAGTTAGGGCATCTAATAAAGCTGGCAAACAGGAACCCCTCCAGTTCGTCCTCGCTTCATCCGTAAGCAGATATGTCTTCAAAACCAACAAGCGCACCGTGCCACCAGAGGGGATATTGATGTCGAGTGGGCTTCTACCTACGGACAAAGACGAGATGGCAAAGGTTGAAAAAGCAAGGTTGGATGTACTGCCGATTGCACGCATGGAATCTGGGTGGGATGCAGTGCATGCTTTGTTTGAGCCAGGGGAGAGTGCACTGGCCCGTTCTGCATAGTTGCATCAAGATCGATCACCAGCGGGAGGCCGCACCCAGTGAGCAGCAAGATGTATAAAACTTTCTCCCTTCAGGAAAGGAGGGGCTCGACAAGGGAGCAACACCTAAAACCAGGCCAAACCTATAGACTTTCAAATCCTGTGGCACGATTGCCCTCGCACCAGCAGTCAACTTTGAGGCCTAAAGGCAATGTAAGATAAAAACCTTGATAGAATTGATAGAAACCGCGGCTTTCCTACCAGCCAGGATTTTCATATTTCAACTCAAGCACAAAAAACACACACACACACACACACACAACAAAACAAGAACAATTGCAACAAGAGCACACAGCAATCACGATATTATACGAATGCTATATTATATACAAGGGCAATCCCCTCCAGAATATGAATCTATACATCGCCATATACATCAAATCATCTAGGCTAACAACATCTGTTGCTATCAAAAGATGGTTATGATTCCAGATGCGTAGAAGCTCTTGATTTCTCTTGCTATGGAAGGGTTCTATCTAGGTCTCTTATAGCTGCTGTTACAGCTAGCCGTTGGAGGCTGACGCTGGAGGCGGCGGCCGGCTTCGGGGTTATAAGGTTTGATCGATATGACGATCACGACTTGGCCCTGATGCTCAATTGGCTGTGCCCGGCAGGGCCTGTGGTCAACAGATTGATAAGCTAGGCTTCGTGTGTTGTTTAGTATGGTGTTTTGGGGCCAACCGCGGCCTTGACCATCTTTAAATTACCTAAATCCTGATGCCGGCTAGTCCGGGCATCGGGCCTACGTAACAGTCGTCTGTTGAGGCTATCGAGACCACCTGTGAGTGTGACAGTTGCGGTGCGCTATATGGGTCACATCGAGCTGTACAATTAAGAGTTGAAAGAGCCTTGTTTTCTCTATGAATAAGGGTTCGCGCATTGTGGGTTATGAGCACAATGAGCGGGGTTTGTAATGTGGGTCTGATCTAACCAATCATATAACAGCTTATTGCAACAACATCCAATCCACAAAGGCGGACATTAGAAAGCTCAAGAAGGATTTCAAAGAGGCATTCAAAAACACCACTGGTGTTCCACACCCAAAGACCCAATTCCTCAAAGATTATTTTAATAAGTAGACTAGAATATTAGTAAGTAATATTATTAGGATAAAGGAAGGGATAGAAAAGGAAAGGAAATAATAAAGGAACAAGGAAGGTCTGTAGACTATGATGTATCTATAAAAGTACCACTAAAACACGATTCGGGCGCCCAGTAAGCATAAAGCTGGTCTTGTGATACCGCCAAAGGACTTCATATAATTACAAGATTCAAATATACAAAGAAAAGGTTCAAGAGGAGGGTTTATCAAGGCCATTGCTTTCCCTCCGTGATGTTGTCTTTCAAGATCTTGCCACGCACGAGAGGATACCACCCCGCCGTTTTTTTTGTGGTAATATATTATGTGTCAGCTTCGAGGGATATACTTACATGGCACCCTTGCGGTAAATTTCATATGTTCAACCCCCCTTATTGTGAGAAATGCGACATCGGTTGTGCTGTCGGACGGACCGACAATTTAGTGTGTCCGATAGCGGATGTGCCGACAATCAATGACAGGGGGGCAAGCATGTCCGCTAACGCACAATCAATGGTTCGGATTCATCGCGGGAACCCCTTCGGTTGAGTAGGGTCAAATCAATATTTGGTTACTTCGGAGCTCTGTGTTTCATTTTGGCTTCGTAACTATTTAAATTGTGCATGGCGATATTGATGTGGCAGGGTAATACTACACGGTATCTTTTATCGATAGTCAAGTTCATTCACCCATTATCCCTCTTCAAGTTCCTGTTAGAAAATGTCACCCAACGGCCATGCATTTTTGCTCAACCCCGAGCTTCCTGAAGGTCCTACACGATTCCCCCAAGCTCGCATCGCTCCAAGCGGTGTCCACCAGACCATTTACATTTCTGGGACCGCTTGCTGCCGGCCTGACGGCACCTGGGAAGGTGTCACTGAGAATTCAGATGGAACACGCACGCTTGACATTAACAAGCAAACCGCCGCTGTTCTCAAAAACGTCGATGACATTATTAAAGGTGCCTCTAATGGAAAGGGTGGTATTCACAATGTGATTGATGCCGTGGTTTATATATTGGACATGAAAACGCAGTACGCCGGGATGAACGAAGAATGGAACAAAGTTTTCAAGGATCGGGCCAGTGCCCCGGCCAGGGCGACAATTGGAGTCAAGGAATTGCCCGATCCCCGAATGATCGTTGAAGTCAAAGCAGTTGCAGTGGTGGAGATTTAGAATCCAGATGGATCGGGGCTGTATGGACGGGCTAGTTCTGGTTGCATCGGTAGCTATTGAATGAGGCACAGGCGGTACCTCCACTTATGCCTGCGCTCCATGGTACCCCATGCCAACTAAGATCGAATTAAGAGGTTCCATTATGGACTTCTCCATAATGCAAAACGTCAAAATCTTCAGCGAAAGCAATAAATAATGGTCATTCCATACCATTTGCTCACTAGAGATGCGAGGAGTGACGAGATAAATGCTTCCGACACTATCTATGACCTGACATGGTAGACAGCGCCCCCAGCCGTTTTAGGCATTTTGCGAGTCTCCAGTCCAGCTCGTGTATTCGTAATCCGGCAGATTAACTCAATCTACAAGGAGTCGCATGCTGGTGGGCTAGAACATCCGACACCCGAGGGCCACCAGAGCCAGGATCGCGCAGCACGATGCGGGGAGAAAGGCGGGGAAGCAAGATCGATTCAGCACTAGTACTGGGCAGGACAAGCAAGGGTCTGTCCCCTGGCGCAAGTTTATCAAGCGCCAGTGTGCCCTCTGAATCCCGCAAGATAACGACAGCAGGTGATAAAGTTGGCCAGAGCGCAATAATCTCTCAGCGCCTCCTCTTCCCCTCCCTTCCACCCACATTGTGCGCGCCCAGACTAAGTAATCATGACATCTCCCTTAGCCACTGCAAAGGCCAGGTTATCGTGCGCACGGTGCCACAAGAGGAAAAAGAGATGTGATCGAGCTCTGCCATCATGTCGAAATTGTCAGACGGCTCGTGTCAAGTGCAGCTTTCTTGACGATGACAGCCAAACTGCGTCTTATCCTATCGCGTACGTCACCTTCGAATCGCCTCGCTTCGTAGATAGACTCTGTTTTTCTTACACTAACCCGCTTAAAGCTACGTGCGCAACTTAGAAAGAAAGCTGGAGGAGTTAGAAACCCAGAGATCTGCAGGGACGCAAATCTCACCTCCCGCAGAGGGAGAAATAGGTTCCAACAACGACCAAACTTTTGCAGATTCCACCTTGGCAAATATAACAGTATCCACTGAAGAATGCATTGTACTTCCACCAGCCAACGAGGACAGTATAGTGGACAATATTCCCGATTTCTCCCAGGAACCACGGATGGACTCAATTCTTCAAGAGCCGCCTCCTTCATTTGTTGAAGAGCTCAAGACGCTATCGCTCGAGGCTACTGCGGAACGACATCTTGGTTCAACTTCTGGTCTCTCCTTTGCGAGGCTCACACAAACAGTCCTTCGGCGACTAACACCGGACAAGGCCGACTTTGTGTTCAGTGATGGCCTTGAAAATGGCAGTGGGCCGCATCTCCTCGACTTTAACTCGCCGTCAGACCTCATTAACTCTTCATTATTCACAAGCTTGAGTGAATCCGTCTCCATCCACCCAATCCTTTTTGGCGACGTCTATTTGGCAGACATAATGGAACCAGATGATGCAATGGCCAGCTTGAACCTGCCAACGGATGAATCACACATAAACCGCTTAGTGAATTTTTATTTTGCCCATTCACACACGCTTTATCCCATACTGCAAAAGACAGAATTTATGGAGACGCTCAAACGTGTCCGAGAGAACCCCCAAGATCTTGCATCGCAGTCCCCGTTGTGCTTCTTCAGAATATGGATGGTTCTTGCAATTGGGTCCACGGCGTATTCTTCCGTGTCGTTGATGGAGGAATCCGAATCCAGGGTTTATTATAACAAAGCTCTTGAATATTTTGAACCAGCGATGGCATATGGCGAAATGGTAAACCCAGCTTGTTTCATCTAACGACATGTTACTAATGACGACCTAGGCCGCGTTAGAGGTTATTATGTTACAGGTTTCATATTCCTTCTTTAATCAGCTGGGTCCCAGTCAGTAACCTTCGAAGCAAGATACTAAGCCGCATGCTAATCCTTGTCTAGATACTTGGTTCCTAGTCGGTTTAGCTGCCAGGTTAGCTTTAGGCATGGGCCTCCACACGTCATCATCATATGTCGGCGTGCCAGTCGATGTAGAACAGAGGCGCAAGCGGGTGTTCTACTCCATTTATATGATGGACCGGTAATTAACTCGAATTATTTTCCCCTGTACTTGGTAGAATCTCTCTCGGCTAACTGAATCATTCGAAGGGTGGTATCAATCGCTTTAGGGCGTCCATTTGCTCTCCACGACGACGATATCGACGTTTCGGTGAGTGAACCCACGGCTTGCCTCACGTTTGAGTACTTAATGAATTAACCGGATGCTATGTAGCCTTTCGCTGATGCAGATGACGAATACATTAGAGCTGATAGCATCGAACCACAAAATTCTCTCCAACCAAGCTTAATGGCTGTTCCATTACACATTCTCGCGCTCAGAACGCTTGCAGGGAAAATTGCAAGGCAAGTTTATTCCAATCGGCAAGCGGTCAATTTCAATGAGCAGGAGCGAGAGCAGATACTCCAATCACTGCACAAAGAGCTCCTCGATTGGCGTCGCAACATGCCATTCCCACTTCCAGACATTGATAATCAGGTGCCACATCTATCCACAAGCTGGTACGACTTCAACTACTATACTCATCTTGCAATGATTTATCGGCCATCTCCCCTATTCCCGGTCATGGATTGTAATAGAGTCAAAATCCTCGAAGATGCGGCGTCCATGTCTCTGCGCCAAGCATTTAATATGCATCGACAGCGCCAGTTTGCTTACAATTGGCTCAATCTCCTGTCATTATTTACCTCAACATTATCACTGATATATTCTATCACGGCTCAACCCGATAACCTGATCACTGTCCTCAAGGAGACGAGAGCCATCGATGATTTGGATTTAGCCATTGAACTGTTTGACACATTGGGCGTTAAATTCTCAGCAGCCCAAAAGATCCGGCGAATGATAGCGGAGATCTCTCGACGTTACAAAGATTTGCGCTCCTCTTCAAGTGAAGGAGCGACTCTCTTAGGGCCGGAATAAGGTCAGAAGAGAATATATATTATTTCTATTAACGACGGCGGAGTTTATGAAGAAATTAGCCAAATCTCAGGCATGTTTCCGATCAGTCAAAGGTGAGAGTGGAGAGAGATGATTACATTAAACTACCGCATGACTTGACAGGTTTTACAATCGTTTAATCGTTTATTACCTTATGGTTGCAATGGGTGAAAATAATGAGAGGCATGTACCGTATCAAGAAAGACATATCTTCTATTGAAATCAAGAAATTCCTAAACCAAGTGTCAAAAGTTCACGATGGTGATTTTAGTCCGCCTTGACCTTAGGCCTAGCAGCCTCCCTTACAGTTGCCTGTGACATCACCAACACGGAAGAAACAGAAGCAATAGACCCAAAAAAAGAAGCCATCGAACTCCATCCCGTATTGCAGAACGGGTAAATGGCAACCGAAACAGCGGAAAGTGTGAGTCCTAAGATGAAAAATAACCACATCATGTTGTACGCCGGCGACAGCCAAGACTTCCTCAAGAGAGGTACTACCATGATGAGATTGCCTAGGACAGACATTATGCTGCTTTGGATGAGATACCAGAAGTCTGCATCTTTAGTACTGCCTTTTCCTCCTTCCTTCGAAGAAATTGCGAATGCCTTTGACCACGGAATAATAGCTGCGATTAAGAATATAAGGATCAAAACCATGAGCGTAACAGTCTCCTGCATGATGGTTATTCGAATGCAATTCAACTAACCCATTTTTGCTTACATTTTTAGATTCTGTAATTTTGGGTATTTCTGTGGCAAAGTCCGCGCTAGGTTCATCAGTCATTTGTTGAGGTTGAAGACCGTTGATAACGATCAGTTTATAGATCTGGTCATTGTTGTATGATGACCCTGGCCAAATGCTGTCGAGTAGGTCGATTCTTTGGTCAATCCCCTTCAATATATGGCTGATTTCATTGTTTTCCGATTGCACCTCGGCCGCGAGACGTGATCTTCCCATCAATACCTCGTGTTTAACACTCCCTAGAACACGAATTACAAGTTCCTCGGTTAACCCCTTTGCTTTCTGTCGCCACTCTGAAAATAACTGCAATGAAAGCTCCCAGTAATAAACTTCGAGGGCATCCTGCAGGTATTGGAATATTTCATCATCACTTCGGCAAGCGCGATTAAAGACTGGCTGAGGAGATTTTGGATTGGTCCAAGACTCAGCTAAACTTTCGCAAAAGGAACCAAGGTCGCCAAGATACACAGATTTTGGATCCGCAGTCCTATCTTCACCTTTTCCATAGCGTTTTACAATGTCGAGTCGAATCTCCTTCAAACGTTCTCGAACTAGGTCGTGGTCAAGCGTGGGACTCGAAGCTCGGAAGAACTCGGCAATGGCGCAGTCCAGGAAGTGTAAGGGCTTAAAAATCTCCACCAGCTGTCTTTTGATCTCCTTGTTTCTTAAAACTGGATATGGTGCATAATATTTGGTGCCTTGCGGTAACTGATAGGATATTAAAGCCTGATTGCCAACCTCAATTCTGCATTTACTTACCAGTCGACCATGCTGGAAGCGAGCCCTGTTCTGAAGTTTGAGCCTCGTAGCACCCCTATTTTCAGGAGAATCTTTAACATCATCAAAGATAGCGAAACTGTCAAATAGAGATACGTGAGGTGCCTGAAAATTAAAAGTCATGGTTCCATTATTGACACAGCGATCTAGCATCGCAACGTTACGAATGGGTCCATAAAAATTCCTTTGCAATGGTTCTTCTGAGTCGGTTAGCACAGCCATATCCGTCCCGGTTGTCGGAACATCGTCAATTTCTGCGGTTCCGTCTCGGCTCGGTCGGGTATTTATTAGTTGATCATCATTCAAAGTCGATATACTTTCGCCAGCCTCGGTGGTTCGGCGTCGTCTTGGTCGGGTGTTCATTGCTTGATCACTCTTCGGAGACCGTACAAATTCGCCTGGTAATTCGATTGGTGTGGACATTGCTTCTACCAAGTAATGCGTTGCGAACAAAAAGCGAATTATTCTTCTGGTTATATTTTTGTATTCTCTTTCGGGGTGAGATTGAATCAAAATCCCCAATTTATGAAGATGGGACACGGGATCGATTACGCCTTGGGGGCTGTGGAACAGAAAACGTGGATATAAGTGGAGGTAATGGAGGCTGAGCAATAGGCCACTGTGGGGGCTGAGTGGATGGAGGCCTCAAAATCAGCAAAAGTGCAGATAACTTGACTCCGCTACACCTAAATCAGGCCAATTAAGTATTCTATCAAGTTAGATCTATCTACCGATAAGTTCTTTCCCGAATAAATATGCACTTACTTAAAATTTATTTTATTATTATTTATTTCAATAAAAACATAGCTAGGTCAGAGACCTGACCCGAGTTATATGTGTGGATGTGTGCCACAGGGTAATCGCAGTAACTGCGATTACTACCAGGTCTTTTGCCGTAATAGTGACATGTCTCTTGCAACAGCAGGCGATTGGCACTCAAGCACTGCCTCTGTTGCACCTCATATCCGGTGGCTGAGGTCCATCCTCCGTCATTCTTGACGAATTAAATGCTAGGAATGACGCATTCGTCATACTTTGAAGAGCATGAAAACTTTTATTGGTTGATTCAGAGTAAAGATTCTGCAAATTCAGCCCTTTTCACAGGCCGCAGGGATTAGAAATGTACACTGCATAAATAGTCGGGAAGGGGCTTTTTGATAGTTTCAATCCAACTAGTCTATCACGATGATTGGGCTCATCCAGGGCATCTGTCAAGAAACAGCACCTTGAACTGATGCACAGTACTCCCAATCATACCACTATTAGGATAAGACGGAGGTATCTGTACCCACAGTACTCATGCAGTGCACATTTGTGACCCTTGAGGCCTGTATCATTGCAGCTGGCGACACTTTTCGCGCCAACTGATCATCTGGGAGTGTGTTATTCAGCCGAGTCACTGAGTCAGATGAATGCCGCCACCTTTGCCAGCCTGTTTAGATTTCTCCACTCTCGTGAAGCAAATCCATACTAGTCATTCACGGGAGATCAGTCTCTCAAAGGTCTGCTTGGGACGTGGTCCAGTAACCTACATTAGCCATGCCCTCATGCATGCATGCCCCATTTTCTTTTGGCCCAGAACGGGTCGTCCCTTGCCGGAATTCTTTCAAAGGATATTCCTGAGAATGCTCACTAGAAATGAGGAAAATAAATTTATTATCCATGTTTCAAGTATAGACTCTTTGCTCTAAAAGTAGCACATTTCAGTGATATGCTTTTGGGCTGCTATCAGTAGATCTAAAGGCAGGATGAAGCTAAATGGCTTAGTGCAGGCCTCAAGGTCTGTTTTGCTAGTTAGTTCATAGCAACCAACATGCATTTCACATCGATCGTAATTGGTTCGCTACCATACCAAGCGGTAAGGGGCCAGGTAGTGATAAACCCAGCCGAAACCTTTCAATGGGGAGAAAAATTCTGTTTTCAAGGCAATTCCTTCCCAAGCATCGCAATAACCCCTCCTGCTGCAATTCATCACCACCCACAAGTTACTCGTATACAGACAGATATGAATCAAGTCAATGTTGGCCAAGTTCTGTTGGTTGACGAACAGGTTTGTTTACAATTCCACCTAAAAGTACAATTAATTAAATTCATTCACAGAACAATAATGATCAAGACTCATCACTTGGTAATGTGCGAACTTATACGTCTAACCGGAAAACTATGACTTACATGTTGCATGTGGTGAATTAGGATGCTGCATCGTCGACTCAGAGTATCTCAAGCTCCATTTTGGAGTACCGACGGGAGAATGGAAGAACATATCATGGCTATAAAAATGGAAGTGGGTTTTCAAGCCCTTCTTGAGCCTGTGTATATCGCAAAACCTGACAACCTTTCCAGAATATTATCTTCCAAATGACGAGACTGAAAAAGAAAGATTAGGTATCAATCAGAAAGCACTTCAATGTATCAATTCCTTAAACTAACATCGATCAGACTTGCAACACCATTTATGCCTCCTCAACTTTGATGGCCTATTGGGACTTGCGCCTCCAGGTCGTCCTGGCTCAAATGCGGAGAGGGTTCTTGACATAGGCACTGGTACAGGAATTTGGGCTATTGACTTCGGGGATGAACACCCCGAATGCCATGTAAGATACGA
This sequence comes from Calonectria multiphialidica, assembly GCA_020623665.1. NCBI lineage: Eukaryota > Fungi > Ascomycota > Sordariomycetes > Hypocreales > Nectriaceae > Calonectria > Calonectria multiphialidica. The sequence continues at coordinate 123,732 of JAHVYC010000095.1, read as the reverse complement.
TATTCCCACTTATTGTAACCATCTAATCGACATCACAGGTCACCGGTATTGATTTATCTCCAATCCAATCAAGTTTGTAAGATATTACTCTGCTTCTTGCCTACCAGAGTCTAATTTTCCTAGCAACCCCCCAAATGTTCGCTTCCTTGTGGATGATATCGATGAGTCGTAGGATTACAAGGAGCCATTCGACTATATCCACAGCAGGATGATGAATTCTTGCGTCCAGGACTGGGATGTCTACTTTGCCAACATCTACAAGTAAGCCAGACCTGACTCTAGGTTGGTGGCAATGCTGATTTGAGAAGAAATCTTACACCGGGAGGCTACGTTGAGATACAAGAGGTTCCCTGCTCGATGGCTTCTAACGATGGCAGCCTAACGGAGAACCATGCCATGTTTAAATGGTGCAAACTTCTGAGTGAAGCCGCAATTAAAATGGGCAGACGTTTCATAGAGTTCGATGCAATGAAAGAGCACATGGCCAAAGCTGGATTCACAGAGATTGTTGACAGCCGATTCAAATGGCCAACAAACCGCTGGCCCAAGGAACAAAAATACAAGGAGCTCGGTGCTTGGAACAACGAAAACACTGGCATCGTCTTGGAGGGCGCGACCTTGGCACCATTTACGAGAGCTCTCGGCTGGACTCTTGAAGAGATCGCTCCTTTCCTTGCTGACGTGAGAAAAGACTTGAACAGCAGCAAGGTCCATGCATACTGGCCCATGTAAGTGCATCAACACTTTCTTTATGAAGACAATTAACTTTAGGTTTACTGACAGTATTGGATTAGATGCTCGATTTACGGCAGGAAACCAATGGTACAGACTTGAAAAGATTACGAAAGCAGTTGGAAGCATTGATGTCAGAGTATTTAGAATCGAATTGTACTACTCTAGCATATACACACATCGTATAAAGTTTCATCTCCAATCCTATCAAGTTTGAAATGTTCAATCGTCCTTCTTCGCTCCCAAGACAGGCCTTAGGTTGCAATGAAAAACAAAAACACGCCTGTCAGACGTCCATCGATACCCACCCTGAGCGCGCGCCCGAAGGCAGACCGCAAACAGGGTCGAGATCATCAAGAGGAATGCATCTCTCTATACAGCACAAGCACGAGGTTGCGTCGCCATCCTTGCGGACAGATCGAGAGGACCAGAAAATATTCACTCTAGGGTATCGAGGATATACACTCATCAACCAGGGTGGGATCTGTGGCTCTTTTAGGGAACCAAGAGAAGGTCGAATACTATAGAAATGATTCTCCTGGGTGGTGGGTTAGCGGATGTTTGAGTGGATTCGAAGGGTGCCAATCGTTAGCCAAACCCGTTGAAGCTTCGTGCGAAGTCTCAACGAGATGGCTGGATTGTCACCAGTAGGGGTTAACATACTGAAGTATTGTCGACGTGAAGAAGAAAAGAAAAAAATCCCAAACCACGGCGGGAATCATGGCATTTTATACAGAGAATAGTGGGTCACTTGTCACCTCGCTTAAACACCAGCCTCTGAAAATTCTGACTAGCAGAGTTTTCCTCTCCCTAGCAACGCAGGCAACATGGAATTCCTTGTGGAAAATTTTTTTACTGCATTGTAAAGGAGACAAGTGGGCCAAAGAAATTTCTCTGGTCAAAGCTAAGATACTGATCGGCTCTAGTCCAAGAATTGCCGTGTTTCGTGTCGCGATTACTTTCCCGCAACATGCTGTATTGGCGTATGTCTATGCCAATTTGTTTGAGAACATGACTGATGGCCAAACCCTGATTGATATTGTCGCACCTCATTCTGAACAACGTGTTTAATATGCTACAGAAATAAAGTACTGGCAGTTTTTTTTTTAACGCCCAAGGCGCGTTGTTTGATTCTCGATTTCGGGACCCATCAATCCCGGATTTAAAGCGTCCCCACTACAGCCTCCACATCTCCACTGGACGCTAGAACGCCTCAAATTTGATGAGACAAGTATGTTCCTATGACGTATCGAAATCAGTATTGGCCAACTTCGAATTGGGTGGTGTTGATGCTTACCTGCATTTTGGGGAACCTCTCATCATAAAAGACCTCAAATCGAGCAGTGATTCCAGGCGTGATTCCTTCAAACCCAGGGGCGATGGAAGTCTGGTATTTTTGGTATATTGCTGCGGCAAGCGTCGTCATCTCTGCCATTGCAAGACTTTTGGCATGTTAGCCCAGCCATTCTGGAGTAAGAGTGCACTTTACCCTAGACTAAAGCACGCGACGACGCGTCCATGGACTTGCGGGGTAAAGACAACTTACTGCATGCCGATGCACATCCGTCCACCGCTCGAGAAGGCCCAGAACCACCGGTTCATTTCGGTAGCTTGAGGACCCAGCCACCTCTCGGGATTGAAAGTCAAGGGATCCGTGAAGACGTCGGAGTTGCGGTGGAGAGTGTATGGAGCCATACCCACGGTGGTCCAAGACGGGATTTTGTAGCCGTCAATGATGGAATCAATTGGAATGGATCGTGGTTCAGAGGCAGACAATGGTGCGTACAGTCTCAGTGTTTCTTTGATAATGGCGTTCAGGTAAGTGCACTTGTCGCTTACACCAGCCTTTGGGAAGCCATACTTGTTGAGCGAGTCTGGTGGTATCTCGGCTATCTCTCGCCTTAATTTTTCTTGAAACCCTTTGTTCTTAGGCTGAGAGAGTGACCAAATTAAAAACATTAATGTGTCACTGGTGGTGTCAATACCGGCGAGGAAATGGTCCGCCAGCTCGGATGCTTGTTCGTTGTCATCCATGCCCTCAGCCTTTTGGGTGTGGTGGTGTTTCCAGAGATTATTAATAATGGCGCCGTCTACACGACTCAAGCGTCAGTGCCCCCCCTATACTCAATTATGATGCCAATCAATGTCTTACCATATGATTGATGCTGCGATTTCTCATCCATGACATGCTGCATCTCCGCCCGAAATCGCTGATATGCTTGGAGTGCGAATGCCCGTATACCTGTATAGGTCGCAGGCTTCTGCATCGGCAACATGGGCTTTACCACCGCTCCCATCAAGTCGGTACGAGTGTACAGCCATTTTGTGAATCGAGGCAAATGAACTGCGAACCACGAAAGTCTTCGCCGGGCTGGGTCTAGGATGTCGCTAATCAAGGCGCGGTGGGCCTTTGAGCCTTCCATGGCCGATGTTGACCCATACTTGCCATATAAAAACTCGGTTATATTGTCCAGGGAATAATAATGCAGTGTATTGAAAATCTCGCTTATGTGCTCGGGTTCAGAATCGATTAGATCCATATACTTTTTTGTCTTTTCCTCAACCATGCTTGTCATCGGCTCCTTGAGCATGGCAGATTTGGAGTAAGCGTGAGACAACAGCTTTTTCCGTTGGCCGTGCTCGTTTAGCGAGTAAAAAGTAAACAGGTTCTGTTTGCCATACACGTCAAACATGCGGTAAAAGCTTGTTCTTCCATATCCGCTGCCGGGCCCGTAAATGGTTCGCAGAGCGGACAAGCTGTTGAAGGATACCTCATTTGGGCCAATGCGAACAGCAGGACCGTACTTCTCATGCAACTCATGGATGGTACGGGTACGGGTGCCTCTCCAATCTTCATAAGCAAGCCGCCATTTGGTCAGGGCGAATGCTTTGGGGCCTGGGACCTGGCTCAAGGGACTAAGAAAGAGAGGATGGAGAAAAAAATAATTGGCCAAGGAAAGAGCCAATACGATCAAGACGATGATGATTAATAAGGAAGCCATATTGAACGTTAGCGAGATAATCAAGCTGAAGAGCTTTCAGTTCCAGGCTGTATCGGGCTTGTTAATATGTAAATGAGGGGTGGGTGGTGAACTCAGTATTTCGCTGGTCGCGCCGGCCGATCCTATTGGCATGCGCGTGGCCCCGACATACAGACAAAGTTGATAAGATATGGGCTCACTAGCCCCGATTTGGCCATCATCGTTGTATTTCGGCGGGTCCGACGGCACTGTAGTGGAATTGAATGGGTATAGACATCCGTGTTGTTTACAATTGCTGAGTTAGAACAACATCCTCAAATTTGCCACGAGGCGAATTCTGGATTGGCGACTTGAATGAGGCTCTATAACGTTTTTCTCTCCTTGTGCAGAAGGTAAGAGTGGGGTACGATGAAAATCAACGCTTCATTCATAACCGATAAATAATTCGATAAATCTAGTGGAACACATCCTGTTTCAAGCGGCAAGATAGGCATTTTCTGATTTACCGGCACAAATCCTACGCGATAAGGGAAATATTCCATTGATAAAAGAACTCTAATGGCCCTGGTATTGGGGGTTATCAGTGATGAACCCTGCTAATTTTCCAAAGTAGGCATGATAAGAGTGCACCCATGAAACATGCTGCGTATTTATGGGGTTTAACCGTTGTCAAACAGTTTAATATTTATTGGATAAACCTTGTGTTTGGAGGCTCTACCGGAAGCTGCAAGAACTCAGAGTGGTTTTCTCTACTGTGTCTCACCATATTCCAGTATTCCTGGTAACATGGGCCACGACAATTCGGATGAAAAAACAACACCCAGCCTAGAGCTGGGGAATACGGTTTTTATGAATGAAGTCCTGCCAGATGAAATGACCGAAGGCAAGAATGGAAGCACCAAGCGGGGTCTTAAATCTCGCCATGCTCAGGTACGTTGGGAGCATCTTTTTCCCCCCATTCCCAGGATTGAGCCAACACTGATCGGGAAAAAGATGATTGCCATTGGAGGCACCATCGGCACAGGAATCTTCGTCGGGACTGGGCAGACCCTAGCACGAGGTGGTCCTGCTTTTATTCTCGCCTCTTTCATATTCATGGGCTTCATGAGCTATATCGTGCTTACGGCTGTGACGGAAATCGCAGCGTATCTACCTGTGCGGGGCAGCTCTATGAACTTATTTGGTCAGCGCTTTGTTTCGCGCTCTCTCGGGTTCTCGCTTGGGTGGCTCTACTTCTATTCACTTGGAATTCTAGTTCCATATGAGATCACTGCAGCCGGTCTTGTTATCGAATACTGGAACCCGCCCGTCAATGTTGCAGTTTGGATGACCATCATGATCGTCGTGGTTGTGGGTTTGAACGCGCTGCCTGTTCGATATTATGGCGAAACGGAGTTTTGTAAGACGTCAAAGCCGAAATAATCACCAGCACTAACACTTTTCAGGGTTTGCCTCAACAAAAGTGATTGCCATCATCAGCCTTTTCCTCCTCTCTATTGTGCTATTCTTTGGAGGAGGGCCCAATCACGATGCGACTTACTTCCGATATTGGAAAAATCCCGGTGCTGCCAATACGTACATGGTTGAAGGTGATACAGGTCGCTTTGTGGCGCTCATATCGACCTTGGTTCTTTCCGCCTTCCCGTTTACCTTCTGCCCAGAGCTTCTTGTCATTAGCGCAGGAGAAATGAGCCAACCCAGGCACAATCTACCCATTGCTGCCCGCCGCTATATTATCCGCATTGTGCTATTCTATGTTGGTGCAGTGCTGGCGCTCGGGTTGATTTGCCCTTCAAATGACCCTGCTTTAACAAGTGGTGGCAAGGGCGCTGGCGCTTCTCCGTTTGTTATTGGTATGAAAATTGCCGGCATAAAGGTTCTTGATTCGATCGTCAATGCTGTCATTATCATTGCTGCCTGGTCTTCAGGGAATTCATTTCTCTACCTGTCATCACGATCTTTGTATTCCCTCGCGGTATCTGGAAATGCTCCAAAGTTCTTTAAGGTCTGCAACAAGAACGGAGTACCGGTTCGGGCTGTTGCTGCGTCGTCCCTATTCTGCCTCTTGTCCTACCTAAATCTCGCGGCATCTGGGGCGACGGTTTTTAATTGGTTTGTCAGTCTGACCAACACAAGTGGTTTCATTTCTTGGACCTGTTGCTGCATAGTTTACCTTCGCTTCCGGAAGGCCTGCAAAACCCAGGGCGTTGTCGATCTACCTTATCATTCCAAGATTCAACCATATGGCGCCTATTTCGGCATTGTTGTCTTCGTTTTTCTTACCCTCGCCAACGGCTTTACTGTGTTCTGGCCGGATAATTGGTCTGTGTCAAGCTTCTTGACTTCATACCTTGGCATTCCAGTGTTCTTGATTTTGTATTTTGGACATAGGATTTACGCACGACATGATCAATGGGCCTTTTCATCAGACACAGCAGATTTGACTTCGGGGTTGAGTGAGATCCTGGCAGAAGAAACATTCAAGATCCCGGCTTCCAGGCCCTGGTATTTGTGGCCGACAAAGCTCTGGAGCTAATAAATTTGTTGTTTTTTGTTATTTATCATATATTATCCATGTATATAACTTGAACCATGTATCATCGCCTGTGCCAGAGCCAGAAATCGTAATCAATATCAATCCTGTTGCACATGGGCTGTTCTGTATTACTTCGACACCGTTGTGCACGTTCCTACCAATGGATTTACCAGGGCTTGATAATGAGGATGAAGACAAATTCGTGAAAAAATATGACTGTTCTAAGTGGAAATCTTCAATCCTTGATATTATCTGAGTGCCAATTACATGATCGCCTATGGTATTCATTCCCTTTTTTTTAAGATTACAACCATATCTGCGAGGCAGTCCCAGGAAAACTAGAGTTGACATTTAATACCTGCTGAAAGGTCAACGTCCAAAGACTCTGAGGTGCGGTACAAGACGCACGATCAGCCATTACAACGGGAGTAGTGGGGGCCACCCCACTTGGCAGTGCAGCGCCAGCAGAATTGATATCGGCATTGAGAACCTATAGTTTCTTAATCGATGCATAGGAAAGTGTTGAAATACAACAAGGAGAAACGTGAGAACAATTGAAAACATGTCACCTACAAGTAATATGCTGGCAGCCCTTATTTTTCTGGATTGGTCGTTGACAGCCTGGGCATGGCTTCGAGATTTGTTTTATAACCGCCAAGCTGGCCTCTTCTTGCTTCCTCTTTAGGGCCGCGTCTCGTGCCATGGCCTCCTTTGCCCGTCGTCGCTCTGTAGTCTCACAGAGGTCCCGGCTTTTTTTGTCAAGGTTTATTCTGTGGTCGTTTCGCCTGATTCGCTGTGAGTCGGTCCAGTCTCGCTCATTATCTGTGCCGATTAGACCAGATACTACTTCGGATAGTTTAACTTTTTGTATACGTTCATTCATGCGTCTTGTATCTTTTACTGGGATTAGAGACTCGGAATTCCTTGCGTTCTTGATATATTGGTCATATTCTTCACAGCTCATGTGCTCGTGCCATCTAGTATGATGAGTGAAACAATATCGGACGCCACATTGGCCACAATGGACAATCTGCTGCGCACTGCCCGAATCGTGATATTGAACATAGCCGCATCCATCTATGCATTGAAACATATTTGGATCATTCTCAAGAACACTTTGTACGGAAAATTGGTCATACCTAATGATATTTATTAACTACTGACATTTACTAGAATGTTTATCAAACTACAAACCGTGCAAATGTGTTGGGGTCTGCAAGTCGCTGAACATCATGATAGCTCATTGTATTGTTACACTCCAGACATCTGATGTCATTCCAGTAGTGAGTTTGCATATTGATTCTTATTTGTTCTCGGATACAATTCGAACATGTCTGCAAAAGATGGCGACATGATGTAGTGGTTGGTAGTGATGGGAATTCAGATAAGTCTTTTGGGTCTGTACAGATAATACATTCTCGAGCCGTAGGCGTAACATCTGGTGTGATCGGTTCTCGTAATTCAAACCTCTCTAAATCTGCATCTGATCGCTTGGTGTTCGCTGGATGTATGTTTGAGTAGAGTACTGCCTGATGAGTTCCTTTACTGGTTCGCTCACTTGCAGAGGTGCCCGTATAAGACGTTGACGAATGAGAAAGACAGTTTCCACTATAGTCTTCATTTGATGTAGAACTTGAGGATACTAGTGTATCTCCCTCTCCATGATACATCCTGTTCACAGAAATGACTTTAGATAACATTGGCACCTCTCTTTGCTGAATTTGGTCTTTGCCCGATTGTTCAATCCCAGGTATTCTAGCCGAGGAAGTAGAAGAATCTCGGGTTTGTGACTTAGGCCAGCCTCTGTGAGATTCTTGATAGGGAGCGATTATAAGAGGTGACTCAGTTTGTGTTCGAGATGGGGACCTGTTTCTATGAGGTCGGCCGAAGAGGTGAATGTTTTCATGGAAATCAACGGGTTCTGGAAGATGATTGCTACCCCCCTTGCCCATCAATAGAGTTTGGCAAGAGGATAACCTCTCTGAAGCTTGAAGCTTTCGTATTTCTTTGACATTTTGATTATGCGATGAGAAACCAGTCGAGGAATCCATGTTGTTCCGGCGATGGGATTGGTAACTGTCCCTGGCACCTTGTTCATTTATAATTATAGGGCGAGAATAATTAGGGCGTGTCCGATTTTCATTATGTCGCCCAACTTTGTCAAATGGGACGGGTATTGGTAGCTGTTGAGTGAAAGGTTGAGAACTGGGACAGTGCTCGTGGCTCATTTGATGTGAATCAGAACTCCTGTCAGAGTGTGACGAACCCCTAGGTTGAATTCTTCCTCCATCATAAGGCTCGTTCATAGGAAGAGCTCTATAAGATAATGGCACTTCTCGAGCCCGGACTGGCAACAGAACTTTAAGCTTCTGCCTTTCTCTATGAGCAGTTGAAAAGTCTCTGACTGGGGATTCTGATCGGCCCCTGTTACTTCGCTCCGCCCCAGTAGAAGCTGATACGTCATGAGCTCGAGTTCGTGATCGATCTTGGCTGTGTCTCCTTTCTCTTCGCGATCTATACATTTCTCGAGATCGAGACTGAGATCTCTTTCTTCTAGGTCGTCTGTATGGATCATTCTTAGGAATGTAGGGTGATTCTTGTGATCTTTCTCTGTTGTATCGATCGACTGGAGTATAATATCGAGAATGTGGCGGATATTCTCGAGGCCGCTCCCTGTCACTCCCAAGGATTTAGTTCGCTCTCTGAAAGATATAAAATGCAATGGCCTTACCTTGGATGGGTCGTAAAACTTTCAACAATCTTGACAGCAGCAAAAGCTGCCGCCCCAATAAGCACATTAAGCAATACGCGCCTGAGCGAATCCGGCGGTCGTCGTTCATACCGGCCGCTGAATTTACTTTGCCCCATAGCAACACAACGTTATTTCGAGAACATTAGTTTGCACTGCAATAAAAAGTTGTAGACAAGAGGGCCGAGGGAGGAGCATGCGTTTGGGAATCAGCTGTTGATGGAGAATCTTATCCGTTTTGGAGACGATTTTGGCTCAGGCACTCACCTGAAACTCCTAGAGCGCCCTTTCCAGTTCGCTTCGGTCGAATAAAGTAAATAGAGTTGTAGATAAAAGATGGAAATATTCTGATATTTTGACCTGGGGGGCATAATTCCCGGAGATGTGATTCCGATGGAGCAAGTCAAGAGTGAATCAGAACGGAGGCCACCAGGTGTGGTATGTGGTGTGGTTTTATAAGAGACCCCAGGAAGCGGACACTCTTTTATAGTTCCGGTAACGGAGAGGAAATTATCAAGGAGCCCGACCTGATTCGCGGATTTTGAAAATTGATCATTTAATGCCGAGGAATTGATGTGTTGGTGGTATTGCAGGATCAACACATTGGCAGATTAGCAGGTATTTGGAAAATCCACAGGATCTACCCTGCGACTGCAAGAAAATCTAAGGCAGCGTCTCCCTTTTTTCTTTTCTTTTCTATTTTTTTTTAGCAAGACCATATTGCGTAGGCAGGTGAGTTGCCTTGTTATTGCACTTGTTCGCCTTGATCCTGATTGGAATTTGTAAGCTTTCATAGTGAAATAGAGCGAGCTGGCTGCCGATCTGACTTATTCTGGGTATTACACTTCAGGCAGAAGCGACCAAGGTTGAAAATTTACATGTACGGTGTACAAACCTCTGGTGTTCTTGCTTCATGCTTGGGGGTTGAAACAAAAGTGCGAGCCTAGTAAAACTGGGGGGGTTTTGCTGACATTGCCACAAGGATGTTGCCAGTAAGAACAATAGTGGATGTGGAAAAAGAGAATGGAGTATCGTCCATATTTATGATTTTCATGTGATTGAGGCGTTGGCATTGATATGAAATTTGTGTGACGCATGTTATGACGATAAAATAGGATCCGGCAAGTAGATGAGCCACCCACTCGTACTGCCCATGGCAAGGCCGCAGTGCCACGTTCCGTATTCAATATTCCAATCCTCAAATTCTACATCATCTGTTGTTTTATAGTACCCATAACCTTAATATAATCAGAACTTTATAGGAAATGTAGTTTTCTCTTGTGTTCTAACTGCACTGGCCGCCTGCTAGGAGCCATTCTCAATAAATCACCCAATTTCCCACACTGCCTGAATGTCAAGCACTCTCGTCAATCGGTCTCCGAATGAACCGATTCTTGATCCAATTCCAGCGCGAAGAGAAAGGAACTAGAAAGTCTTGGATATTATTTATTGATTTATTCTGTGACACTGTCCAACTTTTAGGGTGCCATTTTATGAGACTAGATCTCCTGGTCCCTCCAGACACTACCAGCTCATGGGAATCATTTAAGTGCCTAAATCAAGCTAAAGTACAAAGTTCCACTGTCTGGCAATTACTGCGAAGAAAAAAAATAGTTTACACTAAATTATCCCGAAATCCTTCTATCAGCTATGTAGCCTCCGTTGCGCTAGCCTTGAAAAAATCGTGAGTCTGTATCATCAACCCCAACCAACGACCTGACCTCGTTGCTCAATCTCTGTAATTCTTCGGCCACCTGACCAGTAACCAGTGCATACGCATAAAGAACGGCATAATCCTTTTCCTCCACGGTGACGCCAAACGGTCCGCTGCTACTGGCCCCTGCCTCGTGTGGCGAGCGGGAGGAATATTCTTTGCGGAGTTGGAATATTTTCGCAAGCAAATTCTCTCGGGCCACCACGATGCTCAGCGTCGCATCAGATAACGGGTACTCCAGCATCATAGAACTAGCCAAAACTTCAAAGGCATGGCAGATGTTGTCGCACAACGCCGCGCGCTCTCTGGCTGTATACTGAAGCAATATCTTCTCCGCGTCTGTTAAATTTCCCTTGCGGTATGCCACAAGGCTCATGGCATAAAAGCCATCCAATATTCGAATTGTTCCGCTCAGCATGCGGCCATAGGCCTCCATTGGAAAGGGACCAACAAGATCAAACTCTGACGCTGCTGATTGTCTCAGACTCTCAAGGTTTGCGGCTTGTCTCTGCATAGCCACTTGCTCGCCGGACTTGAGATAACTCTTGGCGCCTTGACTCTGGAAAAGAACAGCCAAAGGTCCTCTCTTCCAGATCAATCCCATCTGAAGGTGGAGCATGGAAAGCCCCTCCCTGAATTTTCTGCGGCCAGAAATTGGCCAGATAATGCGGCAAACAACGAGACCCCAAAGAATACCTGCAGTGACTGCTATAGCACGGTGCTTGGCAATCTCCACGATGTCCGGATCTTGCCCCAGCTCTTCTGTGTCATCGTCGTTGTCATTCATCTTCTGGCTCAGACTGTACGCATACAGCGTTGAAACATTGTAAGCCAGTAAAGTGATGCGGCCCAGAGGCGCTTTGCCTCGGACCACGATGAAGTAAAATATCAACAAACTAGTCATCCAGCCCACTATCATCAGCAAGAGTGCGTTTCCAAAGCTGACCTTCCAGTTGATGACTGAGAACCCGCACCCGACGAGTGTGCCAATGAAACGAGCCCACCCGGTGGTGTTGGAAGCGCCCACAGTCATTGAACAGACAATCATGAATGATAATAGACCCCATTCGCCGCGCCACCTGCTGTAAACGTCGCGCGTCGCTTCGATAAAAGCAAACATGGCCCAGATAGCTGCGCCGATGCCTACTTTAAGTCCAAATTTAACTATTTCAAGTTAGCGCTCGAATGCGAACACAAGAGTAGAGACGGCAACGTACTATCATCCCGGGCTAATTTTCTGAATTGTCTTAACAGTTTCCGCAATGTCCAAGCTGGGACTTCTCGGACAGACGTTGGAGTGCGCAGGGACCTAGAGTTTCGCCTCCCTGCGAGTAAAGTAGGAACACCCTGGGAGTTGGTCTGTTTTGGGACCGGAGACATCAAACCATCGGCTTCAGCTGACTCAGGCTGCCAAAGAACCTTTCTCTCATCAGCATCTGGCACTCTCCACCATATAAGCCACCGCCAGCTCCGCCTCTGATGCTGGACCACATAATCGAGGTTGTCCAAGATGTCCAAGTATTTCAAAACCTCCTCTCCCAAGGACTGGAAGGTAAAGGCAAAATGACCACAAGCGGCTGCCACTTCTTCCAACTCTGCTTGCAACGTCTCTGAACCGTCGCTGTTCATCTCAATGTGACCGTATAGTGCTTTAAGGGCGTCAGCACGTGCGTTGTTAAAAGATGCCAATGCATCCGCAAGGCCCAATCGCAAATCATCGCTGATGCTGATTTCAGAGTTTGGAACCTCGCCGAAGGGAGTCTCATTCAAGACTTTGCAGAGGCGTTGTCCTAATGAAGTTATGGATGGCCCAATCGAAGCAACGAATAATTCAAAAAGATCTGGGCGTGAAAAAGTTGTTGTGTCCGTATCAGATGAATGGGCAGAAGCCTGTGTATTTCCCAATAGGGATAGCTGGGTATGAGCTGCATTTCGTAGTCCACCAAGAGACTGAGCAAGCATTTCCATAGACCCAGCAACTGATCTCTCATTGTAGTAAATTGCCTCATTCCCCAGAAAATAGTGTTCAAACTTTGCCTCCCTCAAATCCGTCATCATTTTGGTGAACGAGGTCCGGTAGCCAGTCGAGGCGGCCATGAACTTTTCTGTCGACATTTCGCTTTCTGACCCGCCTGTGAAACCATTAACAATGAGTGAAAGCATCTCTGCAAGCGAGAGGGATGTTCTGCTCATTGACATTCGGAGGGACTGGCGTGCAGACTGTGGCCAGATGAGAAAGTTTACCGCTGCAGTTGTGGTGACGCCCATGATTAGAATCTTGAAAACCTGGGCAACTTTTTCATTGGAGAAAACGTTGGAGATGACATGGTTCTCTTTGGTGACAACACCGATGATAGCTAATGAGGCCAGGGTGCTCCCGACATTGACAAGGGGATTTGCCATTTTCTGCTTGACCCAGCCCATAAATCCAAACCCGCCCCCGATGAACACAATGACAACAAGGACATGCGCCAGCGCCACCATCTTCATTCCCGAGCCGACCAGCATGGAGGTGGCCATGGAAAGCACGGAGATTAGCTCTGCATAGGCAACGGCAACAATGGCAACCATAATAGCCTCAATCATGGATCCCGCCGACCGGGCTGGGTGGAAATAAACGGTGATGGTCGCGACGACATGTTTGCCGTCGGGTTTTCCGAGGAAATTAGACAGTGGTGGCGCAAAGGTGGCCAGGCTCCCGATGGTGTAAGCAATAGTGCATTTCAAGACCTGGCGGCCGTCGGATGAGGCGAGCCAGGCGCGGAAATGGGAGGCCGTCGACCTGATGCCATTGTTGGCTCTCTGGACGAGCGCGGGCACTCTCCCTTGGGTGCTGCTGCCCAGGCCGCTGCCCAGGCCGCCGGCCAGACTCGATATCCTTGACCGCGCGTAGCCTGGGACGGCCTCGGAAGACATATGGGCGAGGCTGCGAGGTTTTGGTTAGCTCGCTGCAGCCGCGTCGGAACAGCCGGATATAATGTGCGGGATGGGGTGATTGGTCGGGTACCCTTCTTGGCCTGCCTCTGCAGGGACTCTTTCGCTGTGCAAAGGCAAATTCGGGGCGTTTATCGACCAAGATATGCCCTTCATTCTATGTCGCTCGTCATGCTGTCATGAGGTTTAGAGATTTGTTGGTCCAGATGACGTTTTTTAGGCCCCCGCATTCAGTTAAGCTCAGTCCGCGTGCGTACGTGCGTACACCTTTGGCCCATTCCTCCATCACGTCCTGGGGAGCACCCCAGCCTCCCCAAGGCTCCCATTACTCAGCACTCTACTGGCTGGCCTCTGCAGTCAGGTGATTGCCTGACCAGGTGCCCAACCAGGTACTGTCATCACAAGGCAGATCCTACCAGATAACGTACTAGGCGGGCATGATAGTGTCATTCGCTCCTTGATATCGCCCAGCCTTGACTTGAGGCAATTCTTTATCAGCTGGGTTCCTACTCTCAATTCCGGCGGTCCCGTCTACGCCAGCACATAACTGATGTAGGCAGCATGCCTACTATACTGGAATTTATTACAACCCAAAAAAAAACACTTTTTATTTATTTATTTTAACAAATTATCGGAAGAAGATGCAAGTTGAGGGATCCCCCGACATTTTATGAGCCAACGCATCCATGCCCAATCGTCAGTGCAAGGCGACCATTGATGCTGCTGCAGTGACCCACGGGTGAAGGCGAACGCCCGTCAACATCAGACGAACAGTGGGCTAAGACAGCGCTAGTCCGCTAAAAGCTAGGCCTGTGCTGGCTGTCCAGCCAGCAGCGACTTCTCGCGCTTACAAGTCCGTTTCTTCGTGGCATCTAGGACAAATAAAGATATTATCAATGGGATTTTCTGTGAAAATTCGCGCAAATCTGTATCTTTGGGCGGCGGTGATCATATAAACCTTAGAAAGAGATATTTCTTTTCTTGACTAAACCGTTTGATCACGCTTGGAAGTGTAATGAGTATGTGCTATTAAGGACATACCATTGAGTTAGGTATTGAGATGGTTTTGAACCATCCTACCCAGTGTAAATTCCCATTCATATTTCGTCTGCCCGAGGATGAATCCTCCATATTCACTGCTGTACTCTCTTCAGCCTTGCTTCTACACATCCGCCAGGAACCCCGGCAACACGCCACGTTTTGACGAGTTCAAGGCCCGCCGCCTCAAACATCTTTTGGAAGCCTGCTTCAGTTCGCTCTTTGCCACCCATCGTCATGACGGCTTGGTCCAGCACCGCAGACGCAAAGTCGGCTTCCCCGACACGCGGGGCAAGGACCATTTCACAAATTAGGATGCGCGAATCGGATGCCATGGCTTCAGCAAGGTGGGTGAGAATTTGGACACCGACGGCATCAGCATAATCGTGCAGAATCATTCGCATGAAGTAGGCCTTGGCCCCTGGGGATAATGGGTCAGCTGATCCTCGAGAAAAAGCTATTAGCATCAAGACTCTACCTTTAATTGGCTGTTCAGTCATGAAATCGTGAGAGAGGAGCTGTACGCCAGAAGGGAGGGTGAGTTTGGATTTAGCCAGCTGAATCATTTCGGGACGTTCCTGTAGCATGCAGCTCTTTGGTGAGAGATCTGGATGAGCCTCTAAAATCTTCTTGAGTACAACACCATCGCCACCCCCAACGTCTACTAATTCAAGAATACCTTCGGCATCGTCTTTTGGTGAGTTTTTGAGCTTGCTAAAGTCAAAATGTCCAGTGACGGGAATTGCAATATCAATGCCCGCCATCCCAGTTTGGAATGTCTGCAGCCTTTCTGGATGCTGCATCATAATTCCCCATACTGGCGTCCCCTCTTGCTTGTAGTAAGCAGTGTATGGGTTCTTTGTTGGGTCATGAGGCTCCGTAAATTCGCCTCTGGATACGAGATAGTCATCAAAATTATGCATGTGCTTGAACCATTCATCGTACCTGCAGAGCGTAAGCAAACTCCACCTCAGGCGCATATCAAACGTACATTGCCAAGAACAAATGTCCCGGGGCGGGTTTGTCGAGTATGTAAGCAAGAGAAAACTTGGTGTGCCTGTACTCGCCTCCATTTGGTTCGGTTTGATCCAGGAAGCCAGAAGCAACTATAAAAGTCTTAATAGTTTAGCCAGTTTAAACAGAATAGAGCAAAGCTTTTACCTAATATACGCCCCATGCGCTCTATTGAAACGATGTTAGTAAAGTTGATTGCCATTAGCAGAGATAATAGACACACCTAAGAGTGAGTCTTGGACACCAGTGGCCCTGGATAGGCTTTGAAGGGATATGGATCCGGTTGCGGGAATGGCATCAAGGACTTTGAGCCTCATAAAGGTACGTATAGCAACAAGCTCCGCCATCTGTTGGATATAACCGCGTGAGAAATTACCCGCAAGTGAGGGATATAAATTTATGACTGTATTTGAATCATTGATGCTGGCGAAAAGTTTGACCCAAATCACTGAAAGCAAACACCCACATGTAAGCCATGATAATTAGGCATCTGGTCGGGCGTGATGAGTCCCTGGGTGAGCTTCCTGGCCTTTTCAAGGATTTGTACGCGAGACATGTATCCATCCAGGCCAGGGGCATCGGAATATTCCTGAGCGGCCTTGTTCAGGCCGATGACGAGGTCATCGATCTCCTGTTTGCTGGGAAGCGCCATTGGAATCGAGGCGTGATGGGCGTCTAGGGCGGGTGTGTGCAGGTGATGTGACACCTCTCTTACATCAGTCAGTAGTGGATTCAAAACGATGAGAAGCAGTGAGAGAAAAGACAAATCTGCAAACACGTGGGCTTGGGTTGGTCCTCGGAAATTCCAGCAAGCGAGGAGGCATCCCTGCTGCTCATAACAGGGCCCAGATTGGTGAGGACGCGCAAGTCACGCCATGGCTGCTGGGGTGCTATACTCGTCGCGGTCTAGCCCTCGGATAGCAAACGGTGACCCGGTATGCCCCCAGTTTCTGCTCGCCAGAGCCCGCAAGGAACTTTTAAGCCAAAATATCCACAGTTAGGTCCTGTCATGAGACCACTTTCCAAGTCCTTGGGCCAACTATAGTATGCAATGCACCACACAGTCATCTACTTATGTTGTTTACGGATATAACCCGGGCGGCTCAACACACCTGTGCGAAGATGGTGTTCTAATTTTAGTAGATCAACAAGCATCAGCCAATTCGATTATTTTCGCTATTCAACTAGCTGCATTGTGCATCCACCCGAGAATAAACAATGCAGAAACCGGCCCTTGACATTGGACTATGTTAAGCAGGTTTCCATCTGTAAACCAGTCTTTGGTTGGCATAGAAATTGGTATACATATTCTGCTATTTTAAAAAGTCAAAGGGAAAGTTCAACTTGACTCCCGTCAGTCCCAAAACCTTTCCTGCCATAATAACCGAGATCTCTTCGGCATTATTGCCTGAGCTAGTAATCTGCCAGAGGAATCCTAGATCATCTTCCGGATCATCAGTATCCTTATACTCTGATCGAAAGTAGCATTTGGCAAAATCAATCAGAAATGTTTGATATTTTTGAGGGCTGATGTTTAGAACAATAAAATTCCGTGGCTGGCAATCTGCATGAAAAACACCCGCATTATTAACTAGCTTGGTTGTTTCCACGGCATCATGAATAATATCATCCCAAAGTTCAGGTTCATTTGGTAATTCATCCACCAAATCCCTTAGTGAAAAACCCGGAGTGTATTCAATAAGAATTCCAAGTACCTCGAAGTAGTCTGCTGGCAGATTTCCAGGATTGGGAAGAGAATCTGCCTTGACTGATGAGATCCATCGGGGAATACATCGGCCTTGTAATGGTTTGAGTAGGTCGTATGCCTCAACTTCGTTGTTATATGCCAGTTTATTCAGAAAGTGGGTCTCGGTCTCTGATCGAGCGAATTCTTCCAACTCAGGTAGGTCCTCCTCATCGTCATCATCCTCAGGTTCAAGTACCGAGGATTGGTCCGCATTGATGGGTTTTTCCGCATCCTCTTTTGCCTGCAGATTTTTTATGAGTACCTCAGCCTTGCCAGATCGAATATAGTCTTGAAAGGCATCCTCTCGATGGGATGTATATGCCTGCTTCTGACGGTTGGACCCAAACCGACGATCATAAAGTTTCAAACGGCCGTCGGCCCAGCACTAGTATGATCTGCAAGCTTTACCTTCATCACAGGCTGCATCGTGATGGGCCAGGTGTGAGAGATAGTGGCTTTTATCACCACTCCTTCTTTCGACACTAAATTCAGGACGCGACCAACGACATAAGGTGAGTCCATATTTGAAGTTTGGGTTTTTGTTGGAGGCAATAGCCCCATGGCTTTGGTCGGTTCGTGTGATGACATTGCACCAACATCAGGATAATGGTTGATAATTTCATCTCCGCCATTAGAGGTGGGATTTCCTATGGAAGTCATTTTTGTAAAATACCAATAAAAATAGAGATGAAAGTTGCCTGGAATTGATTTGAAGGAGCGAAGGCGAGCAAACCTTTGTCAAAACTATGACTAAGCGTAAATACCTCGGCGGCATACATGCGTACGTTCAGTTAAGCGCTCGAATTTCAATTAGGTAAACAACCATACCACGGCCTCCGTTCAACAAGCTAAGTACAACTTCTGAGCTAGCCAGTAGCAACGGTAATAGTCAAAGCACTACGCTGAAAGTCGCGCAAGAGATTACGGGTATTGATTACATCTTGATAATGTTTCTTTTCAATGCGCTAATCCATAACAGCACTGATCTCAATTGATATGATTTTGTGTGGACATCTCTGCCCCGGGAAACTGATAACCTATTTTTAGCTAAGGCTACAAAATCGACCAGCTACCAACAGCATGAAGTCGATCCCAGTAAGTGGATGGCCTTTTACCATCAATAATGCACTTACCAATCAAGATTTTGAAATAACCGCGCAGAATACACGAGCAAAACCAACAAGTGAAGATCCCAGTCTTGTAAAGAATTAGTTTAGAGCGTTCAAAACGACGAAACGAATCTAGAAAATTCCATTGCATAGCAAAAGAGATAAATATGGCCAGGATTCCTCCCAATAATTGGAGATACCTCAATATCATCAATATCCTTACGTCTCTGAACATATTCTTCACCACCTGCAATTGATTACGGTCATTTTGTGTATCCCTATCAATCTAATTGGCTACAACAACGACAATATGAGCAAGAAGCATCACAATCAACTTCTCATCTATTTGGAAGCTGTAAATGAAAAACAGATACAAGTTCCTAGCTGGTCATGGGGCTAGTGAACTCTTAGTCATGGAGAGACACGGTCTACGAGAAAGGCCGAGGCGAATATTCATATATGGAGCAAAGGGCTTCACGCTCATTAAACACCTCTTACGATTCCACGCCATACTTTACTATTACATTTGCCAAGTCTTTTTACCTACTCAGTTGTGCCTTGAACGTGTAAAGCATAAGAGAGATCGAAGTTATATATCAAATAGTCATCACTCAAGAAGTAGACTATGTACACCCTTGGTTATGGAATTGGCTCACCCAATCCTATGCGACTTATCAGTTGGTCAACAGCACCGCTTAATCCCCAACCCTCCAAGGTAAATTTGACGCTGAACCTGCTTATGAAATCCTCAAGAGGCAAACTAAAAGAGTGGTCCTAACCGATTAGCGACGGATTTTCCGTCGTCATACCTCGAATCCCGATCTGGAAAATATTTCTGGGTTCAGTACAACATGCCTACCTCAAATGCATTTATAAGGTTCTTTCAATCAACTTTGAATGGAGGGGTAATGTAAAACGTACTGAAATCCCAGCAATAACCCCCACACATGATAGTATGTATTTCAACTGGTACAAATGCCCAAATCATTCGACGCAAACACCTATTACGTACAAACTACGATTCAGCGGAGAGAAGCCTATCAATAATCTAGAAATGATCGAGGTACCGGGCTGCTGTGGGGAAGCATTATGTATTCATTGGTGTGTAAAGTTACATTTGTATGCATTTCTGGTCCGATAAAGATAAAAGACCGTGTTGATAAGAATGGATGCATTCAAGATGCACATGGAGACCAGGATCACCGCTTAAATGCATTCAGTAGGGCGCGCCCTCATACAGCATGTACAAGATAAGCGAAAGAGTCGCCAAGGGGCATGATAAGAGGTTTGGAGAGAGCCCTGACACCGGCGTTCCGAGACGCATCGGGTCGTCGGAAACGTTGCCAGAAGGTCGCCGGTGGCCTATTGAAGCAGCCAGGCAAATCATGTTCTAACCATAGCTTACTAAAGCAAGCCGCAATTTATAGTTTATATGCCGCAGGCAGTGGCAACGCTTTGCCATGTTTCGTAAATAGGCCGAACGGATCATCGGGAGTGGGCAACCCTTTTGTCTAATTCCCAACCACTGGAAACCAGATTTGAGTGCCGATCCTACATCTATTTGGGCAAAAAAGCTCAGTCAAACCTTCTCTAATTCCCGTGAAACAAAAGATCCAAGTGGTAGGGATTAGTTGTGGATCATGCGGTTTGCGCCTTAAACTAGCCCTTCGATGTCAAAGATAAGCTTGATAACGATAGCGCAACGTTCCCGAAAAGGTAGCAAACGCGTTCCCCCAGTCTGATAAGAACGGGCCCCAAGTAGTTTGCCGATGAGTTGCGGCGAACCACCAATCGTACAGAGGACTACAAATCCACTTCAACAGATGACGCATCCGGGGCCGAAGCGGTTCCCCGTCGGCTTGTGGGGAGACATGCTTCCCCTCATGCTTATCGCCCTAGCTCTCTTAGCACACCGTCTAATTCACAGTGGTTCTTAGCATTTTTAATAATCTGCCCAAAAATCACCGGTCGGTCGAACGCGGGCCGACCAACAAGAAATTTTACTGCTAATCAATGAAAGGAGCACGTGGCGTGGAGGGCACCGGCGGTATTCGCTTGGGCAGACCGTCCTGCAGTTCGTATCTTTGAAGTGGGCGCAACTCCATTCCCAAGTGGCTCAACCCAGCCTTCCGCGGTTTGCTATCAGTTACTAGCTAACCCTCCGAGTCAAGACAACCTGGTTACTTCTCAACTCGTACAACTTACCCTAGCATTACCGAGAGTGATGCAGTATAGCAATTACGTAACTGAGGTATTTGAGTGTTTCTTGAGTGTATTTGGTCTTTTACAGTTGCTCCACGGCGGAAAGACGGATCAACGGCGATATCGGAACCCTGGCCCAGCCCAGTTTCCTTGTAGATGAGATAGACAACGGATGGGCTTTATGGGATAATTATCGGGTTCTCGGATCAGAGAGGCATGCTTGAATTTGTATAAAGAGATCGTCTAGTTCCCCTTTACTTGATGCTTGGCACCACAGAACAGCCTCGATTTTCAGACTCAGCCAAATAACAGCAGCACAATCCTGACGTTATGGCTCCGCTAGTGTCAAAGCTTCTAGCAACAGCAACAGCCTTGGCTGGTGTCTGTGTCGCTCAACCAATCGTTGGTCAATCCATCTCCTTTCGGGGTCCCTTCGATATTGAGCAGGGTGGTCTCCACAACATCCATGTGGAGTACCATGAAGATCTCAGCGGAGAGCTCACTGTAGCCTATGGCTCCTGTGACATGGAGTCGCTCACCCATGCCTACCATCAGATCGGGAGCACGCATATTGGTAACCACCCGGCTGCCAAGCGCCATCTTGATTGGGAGGAGCAGCGACCTACCAAGTTTGTCTGGATTGTCCCGGCTGATGTTTCATCGGGATGTCTCCACGCCTTCATTGATGGCAAGCTCATGGGGAGGTCGGCGCAATCAAGTGTCAAGGGGAAGAAGATGAGGCGTCGAGCCACTCTATCCGACGTGGCAGAGCCATTGGGCGCTTGGTTTGATGGTGTTGAATACATGAAGCAAAAGGAGCCTGGTGATGTTTTCGTCGCCACCACCAAGAATAAGACATTCGGTATCCTTGGTGCTGGAATGTCTGGTCTTGTGACCTCTGTAAGTCCAATTGCGGATGCATCATTGGTGTTCGCACACCCTTTGCAAATGTTTAAACTGACCCATTTTATAGCTTATGCTTGATTCTGTTGGAATTCACAACTGGAAGATCATCGAGGGCTCAAACCGTCTAGGAGGACGTGTTCGAACAGCCTATCTCAATGGAACCAAGCCAGAGGACCATCAATATTCCGAGCTTGGCCCCATGCGCTTTCCGCTCACCGTCAAGGACACGGATACAAACGAGACCTTCCCCATCATGGATCACCGCATGGTCTTTCAACTTGCTGATGTGCTCAATAAGCTGAACTCTGGAAATGATACTCTCCAGGTCAACTTTATTCCCTGGATTCAGAGCAGCCCCAACACTCCCTCCATCAGCAACGCTCAAACGGTTTACTCCAACGCCACGGCAGTGGCTGAGGCCGAGAAGGCTCTCGAAGACTTCAAGGGTATGACATTTGAGAAGATGAAGTTCTACGGCAAGAACGTTTTCAAGGCACACAAGCAGGCGATCGAGGAAGGCCTTTTCGACTTTTCTGAGGTCGAGTACCTCCGCTATGTTATGAAAACAAACCTCAACGTTACGGATGAAGTGGCATCCACAGCAACGACATCGGCTATGTGGGAATATGACACTGTGTATTTCTTGGCTAATGAGTGGCGCACCATTGACGGTGGTATCAGTCGCCTCCCTGCTGCTTTTGAAAACTTGGTCAAGGGCCGAGTTCTCTTTAACTCCAAGATCCACACTGTGAAGTACAATGACGATAAGACTCTGAGCGTGTCCTACCGCCCATCCGGCAAGGACCCCCGCGATGTCGAATCAAGCACCGAGAGCTTCGACTATCTGTTCAATTCTGTCCCATTGAACTTGCTTCGATTCTGGGACCTGCCCAAGTACTCAAGCTTGATGATGCGAGCTATTAACAGCTACAACTTTGGGAACTCGGCCAAGGTTGCCATTCAGTACGAAACCCGATTCTGGGAGCATCTTGATGCTCCTATCTATGGTGGATGCGGCAGCGTGACCCATCCCCTAATCGGCTCAATCTGCTATCCTCCTTTCAACATCAACAGCACTGGCCCCGGTGTCTTGTTGGCTTCCTACATTTCGGGTACCAATGCCGACGCTGCTTGCGCCATGTCCGACGAGGAGCATGTCGCCTACGTCCAGAAGGCTGTCACTGAGATCCACGGCCAGGTTGCTGAGGATAACTGGACTGGAAACTGGGCTCGTCAGTGCTGGAAGAATGATGAGTTCCATGCCGGCTCATGGGCCGAGCCCCTCGTCAACCAGCAGAATCTCTACATTCCTGCCTTCTGGAGAACAGAATTCAACACTGTATTCATTGGTGAGCATACGAGCTATACTCACGCCTGGATCTTCAGTGCTCTGGAGAGTGCTGCACGTGGTACTGTGCAAATGCTGCTAGATCTTGGGCTTGTGGATGAAGCCAAACAAGTTACGGAAACTTGGATGGCGCGATGGATCTCTGTTTAAAAGACTATTTAAACAAGACTAGATCTAATAATAAACGAATATATGAAATTGAATGCTCAGTATGATACTCAATCCCGACAATTGTATTTTCTGCTACCTTTTTTGAAAGTGCTTCATGCTCTGACTCTAGCACATACAGACCTCCATACACTGCCCCGTTTAGTCTTCCTGCCATTGCAAGTTTCTCTCCCTTTTAGTCAATAGAGGGCTCTTCGGCGATATCCGGTCCCAGTTGTGAGCGTCTAAACAGGCTTGTCGCGAAGCGAGGACACCAGGCCGAGCCCTCTGGATTACAGTATCCTCGTATTTGTCTAGAGCGCTTCTTAGTGCTCCAAATTCGGCGCCTTGGGAGAGGCACGGCCCCAAGTGCTCGGCAAAGTCAGACACGTCGACAATTGCATGATTGGCACCCTCTCCTCGGTCTTGGCGCATCGGTTAGTCGGTCACACGTTACAGAAATCATGCAAGGGGAAACTTACACATTGACATCGCATGCAATGCATCTCCCATGAGAACAGCACGTCCGGTTGAGCGTAAGCCAATTTTGGGTGCAAAGTCATGTGGCTCTAGATGCTTGATTTCCTCCTCTTTCGGTATATTGCGAGCTATTGTACGAAATGGGTCTGCCCACTCCGCCGCAAAGGTCTGAATCAAGTTATGTTTCTCCTCATTGCTTTCTGGAACCTCAAGTGGTGCAGGGCTTCCCAGAAACCCTTCTCGGTAGGGCCATGAGATGCACATCTGACAAGCGTATTTGTCCGTGCTGTCCTCATTATTTCCAGGAACATCGAGCACTAATGCCATTAGTGATAGTCAATCCGATGCAAAGGTACAGCATACCACTCAGGTATATGAAGGTGTTGTTTCTAGAGGACGTGCCCTGGGAGAAGAATGGATCAAGCTTCCTTATCGGGCTCATCTGCTCAGGTGAGAGGTACATCTTAAGCCCGAGCAATCGGATGGGGATGCTGAACATGTCGGATTCATCGGGGAAAACCGCACGTCGGACTTGAGACCCAGCGCCATCACATGCAACCAAGAGACATCCACCAGCCGTAGAGCCGTCGTGGAATGTTGCTGTGATGGAATCATCACTCTGGTGCAGCTCCTGGAACCCCTTCCCCCACTAATAAACAGTCGAGGTCCGTCAGCATTAGCCCCTCAGTGCAAGTGAGACATGCGTAGCTTACCTCAATGTTAATGCCGGTCGCTAGTATTCTTCTGAGTCTCTCGCGAGTCACTCGGATGCGGAGGGCTTCGGGGGCCTTGGGTGTCGCAAACTTGAGTTCGCCTGTGCTGAGGTCATAGAATGGAAATGCGGTTGACGCGCCGTTCTCAACGGCCACCCTATCGACATAGGCGCTAGGGAGTTCCCGAACCAGATCCTCTGGAAGCAGAGCGCGAAGGGCCGGGAGCGACCAATGCAGCGTCAAGCCCCAGCCGACGCCACGAGTCGTCAGATCCGTGTCCCGCTCGAAGATGCGGAATTTAACGCCTTCACGACGAAAGTACTGGGCGAGCAGCAGGCCACTAATTCCAGCGCCGATGATGAGCACAGGCTCCTTGGCGACTTGTTGCGTCATGATCCCTTTTGCCCTTATTGCACACTTCTTCGCCGGAGCCTTTAGTCCTGGATAGAATGAGGAAACAGATCTGCTGATATCCCACGCTGCCGGGCAAGCGGGTGTTAAATTGGACAGCGGCCCTAGAGGACCCTTGGTTTCTCGTGAGCGCAGATCGATGAGCTTGCAAGGGTCCCTAGCCCCATATCCCGCGCGCCAGTGTGACTTGTCGACAAATGCATGGTGAAATCCGCTCAAGGTTCACGCGCGCATTTACTAGACATAGCTGAAAAATGTTTCCGATTGGATACGTCATCCATTGTGCAATGGGGGTCAGCCTTGGTTTCTCGCACAAATTTCCGGCTCCGCTTTGTCTTATACGAGGACAATGATTTATTAACCGAGAGGATTATTAATAGCAGTTTCTTTTTTCAGCCAAAAGAAAGCCCAATTACAAATTATCTAGTACGTATAGCGAAAGAACTTGTTTTCCTTGTCGGTCATAGTGGACCAGACCTCCGGGGACATGTACGCGTCTTCGGTCTGCTTCGAGACATCGCCGCGCTTCTTGTTCGCCCAGACATAGTACAAGAATAAAGCAAACGTGGTCACGGCACAGCCCGCCTGAGTGCCCATAACAGCCAGCTTGGCCGGTCGGAAATCAGGCGCATCGCGTGCCTGGAACGTTTGAGGGCCGATAATATTACCAATTGAAAACGAGCCGCTGATAACGGCCGCGGCGAACGCTCGTTTGGTTGCGCCACCAAAGTTGGCGGTAGTCCACTAGTAACACGAAAATAAGCAGGGGGGGATATGGATGTCAAAGTGCTGTACTCACGTTGTAAAATATTGTCAGTGGCGCGACGACAGCGTTCACCAGATAGATACCGGCAAGGATACCTGACTTGTTCTTGATGTCCAGAAACGACATCAGGGCACCACCAAGAATTGCAGGAATGATGCAGGCGATGATCCAAGCCCATCGGTGGGACTGTTTGCGAATACCGTATCCAACCATCAACGTAAAAAAGATGCTCACAACCCCAGAGGGCATGTTCATAAGAGCTGCCTTCTTTGGCGTATATCCCAAGTTGGTGATGAGCGTAGCAGAGTACGTTGTGACGACGCCACTAGACACAGAAAGCTGAGCCAGGTTAGTTAGCATTGTATGCTCCGCATACCACAAGCGGCCTTCTCCGACTCACCAGGATAACTGAAACAAGCATGAGATACATCTGTGGATCACACAATGCTTCTAAAATCTCCTTTGGGCGAAACTTTCGGCTCTCGATACCAGTTTGGTTCACGCTGACATGTTTCAGAAGAGCTACCTTCTCCCCGTCGGACAGCCATTCAGCTTTCATGGGTGTATCAGGCACAAACATGAAGGTGCAAAGGCCTATTACCACCGTTACAAGCCCGAGAACAATGAACATTATGCGCCAGCCTTCCAAGGATGCGCCGGGGCTGACGTGCTGGAAGCCGTATGAGACAGCGCCGCCGATAATTTGGCCGACGCCCAGCCCAACATACCAGAAGGAGAAACGCGGCGCCTGCTCCGACTTTGTGTACCACTGGCTACTAATCAGCATGAGCGAAGGCCCGATGGTGGCTTCGAATATCCCTAGGAAGACACGGGAAACCAAAAGCGTCTGGTAGTTGTGAGCAGCAGCGCCACAGGCTGTTGCAATGCCCCAGAGTGTCACATTTGCACCGAGCCACTTTGCTGCTGGGACCATCTGGAGAAAGTAAACTATTCATCATGTCAGCGGGTGGGTTGTCGCTGTTTGGAGCATCGACGAACTGTTGGGTATTTCAAAACACAGCAGTCCCACAAAGAGAAAGGTCGCAATGTTTGAAAAGTCGTTTCCCTTGAGGTTTAGGTCTTGACGCAGACCCATCACGGCGCTGTACTATTGGCTGCGGTTAGCGAGAGGAAGCTTCATCGAGGGTGGACGTGGGAGGGTGTCTGTCCATGGCCATGGAGGATCCAGTACTGGCGATGAGGACAGTCAGGTTTGACATGCACGCCCGGGTTGCTGGTATACACACATTGAGAATGACTTTGTCGAGGAATTGCATTGTGTAGCAGCCGAACATCAATGGCACAATGCGCCAATCAATCTTGCGCCGCAGCGCGTCAATGTCAACCGTCTCATTGCCCCCAGCCGCATTGCGGTGCCTGTCCAGAAATTCCCAGGCAGTGTCGACCCCGGCGGCAGGCGCGTGGCTTTCGATGGAGAGCTGGCTGGCCCCAACGTCGTCCGTTTTACATTTGGGGGAGTCCATGATGTCGATCGTGGCAGCTGAAGGTGAAATGTGATACCCGAGGCTGGGGAAAGACACTCAGAATGATCGACAACAATCAAACCCAAGGGATGAAGACAGGGAGAGGAGGCGCGGCCGCGACGTGCTTGAACAGAATAAAGTCAAAGAGATGAAAAGCGAGAGCCCTGGGCGCAGCATTCGGCGGCATGGGTGATTCTGCACATTTTGGCCGCCTGCTTCCGCACCTCTTGATCGATGTCGATCATCTTCGATGGGGCATGACACGCGGAGCCATTCGATCCGTGTCCCCACCCGGTAACCCGCGGTCGGCAGTTTTGCAGCCAACAGAAGCTCGCACTCCCCTGAGCTGAGAGAGGGCTCCCTGCGCCAATTGCTTTTTGTGTGGGATTGTGGGCCGGCGATCTCTCAGTCTATCGAGCTGGGTCCTTGATGGGAGCGCCGATCCCTTCCAAAATACAGCCTGACAAGCGGACGTGTTGGTCGAGGCGGCATTTCGCCTGCACCTGGGCCGTGTCTTAGTTTGACGGCCATCGGATACGAATTGCTCTCCGTCGATGGGGGGAGAGGAGATTGGAGTGATCGTCGCGGCGCAGCCAAGGTCTCTAATCACAACACCCCGGTGTTGGTGATTAATGCAAGGAGAAAACAAGAGCGGAAAAAGAAAAACCATGAAGAAACAAACCCATTCACACAAAAGAAAAAAAGACACGATGGACCACCCTCTTTTGGACATGTTTTCTGCAGACGCCCACGCAGACTTTTTCTTCCTGCGACATGTCGTTCATTCCTCGTTTTCTGGTCCAGCCTGACCGTCGGGTCTCTCCTCGGCCACAGTCAGACTTGTCGCTCATTTGATTACGCGCCCTCTCCACGCACATTCTTTCACATATCCTATCCGTTTATTTATTTAGTTATTTCCCCTCATTCTTTGCTAGAGATCTGCGTCCTTCAACGCCACACGCGACCACCAGCATGGGATGGGTACTCCACGCAGCGCCTGAAGTCAACGCTCAGTCGCAATACCCAGCAATCATCGCCGTCTGCGTTGTCTTATCCATACTATCAGTCACCGTGGTTTCAGCCCGGCTATATGTTCGCCACAAGGCACGCGGTCTCCGAAATGACGACTGGATGGCTGCCCTGTCCATGGTTTTCGCCTTGATTTACTCTACGCTTTGCATCGCCCGTACGTTGTTGGCCATGGAGTGTAAACGTGGATGCAACTATCGAGCAACAGCTGACAGAATGACCTGGCAATAGAAACAAGATATGGTTTGGGACTCCCGCTCGCATTAAGGCCAAAAAAGGACCTCATCACCTATACCAGAGTAAACTTCGCCGGTCGACCGATATACCAACTGGGCATCAGCTTTTTTAAAATTGCACTTCTGATTAGCTACCTTCGATTGCTCCGAGGTACGGATCGAAAATTTTATCGAATAATAGTCTGGGTCACGATCATGGTTATCTTCATTGCCCACCTTGGGTGCGCCTTATCTCTCGTTTTCGCCTGCACGCCTGTAAGACGCATGCTCTGCCGACCAATGTTGTCCATTCACTCAACTCGTTCATAGGTTAGAAAATCCTGGAATCCACTAGAGAAAGGGACCTGTTTGGCCCCTGGTCCGTCATTCACAGCATATGCGATCGTCACTATTGTGTCAGATGTCGCCGTCGCACTGCTTCCACTACCAGTACTATTCAAACTTGAGATCCGCCTAAGGAAGAAGATTGGGCTGATTGCCATTTTTACACTGGGTCTATTCACAACCTTGTGCTCCATTTTGCGATACCTTCAAATTGACAGAATATCTTCTGGAGATGGAAACTCAACCATGCTCATCTTATGGGGAACCATCGAGTTTAATGTTGGGGTAAGTTTCACTATCCTGCATCCGATGAACGCACTAACGGTTTCCAGAACATGGTTTCATCTCTGCCATTCTTAGCACCCATCTTTATCCGTAAAGCAAAGGAGTACAGATCCAAACATTCCGATGCCAACAGCACGCCAAGCGCACGAGGGCGAAGAGGTATTATGAACGGATGTCATTACAAACTTAAGGACATAAGCCAAGATCAAGATACAGGCGTTTTAACCTCCGAGAGGAAATCCGACAACAGCAGTGAGGAAGACATGTTGAAGGGAATTAGCGGAGGCATTCTGAAATCAGTGACATATAGTGTCAAGGTGCACAAGAAGGCGCTCCAAAATAGGATTAGTCCCGTGGGAACGGATGCTGTTTAATGTAATACGAATTAATCAGAGCCTTCCATGGTTAAATAAAGACAAAAATAAAATAAAATAAAGTTACAACCTTAATCTGAACCTTTGGAAACGGAGGCTCGTTCGTTGCCGAAAGCCAAGACACGTAGTAGTACCAAGCCTGTCTATTGTTTTTCATGCATTGCCACATGAACCACGCATTCCGCGGGCTCGATGTATAGGTCACTCCACAGAATTACTAGCTTAATAAGGAATCTGCAATCGGTAAGGCGAATCTCATTGTCAAGGTATCCCGACAACGGTCCGAATAAGTGCCCGTAGGCCTATGACGAAAGCTTCAATAAAACAAATCACAACTCAATTACCGACACTCCAGGCACTCTTTCTAATTTCAGTCGCCTGTCTGTTTCCTTTGAGGCTTAGTCCGAGATAATGCAAAGACCACCCGCGGCATCCGCGTGTACCGCGGCCCCATGTTAAACAGGTTATGAAAGCCATATATACGATAGTGATCAATATATTCTTGATTGAATTTAGTTATACACCTTTCAATTCAGTTTTGTGGTAAAAAAAAGAAAAGGGTCGTTCTTATTGGATTTTGCACTGCATTTATATCTCCAAGTCGATCCCAAACACTTACAACTCCTCCATCGAAAATGGCATCCCCAAAATTCGAAAACAACATCTCTTTGCAGGTCGGTCCTGATGAATACATAAAAGTGGTGGATGCTCCCGTTGGAGAACCCAAAGCCGGCGAAGTTTTGGTTCGGGTGAAAGCTGTGGGAATTTGTGGGCAAGTACAGGTATAAACCTCCCTCGGAGAACTGCAGCTGAACAGTTCAAAGATCGGATATCCACTTTTGGAAAGATGGAGGGATAGGACCTCTGAGGATAGAAAAGCCCTACATTCTAGGACATGAGGCTGCAGGCGTTGTGGTCCAATGTGCCGACGACGTTACATCCTTGCGACCAGGTGAACCCCTAAAAGTTACAATCTTTTTGACCCAGGTTCTGACGGAGATTATTGCAGGTGACCGGGTTGCCATGGAGGCCAATTTACCTTGCGAGTCGTGCATGATGTGCCAAAGCGGACGACGGCATGTGTGCGATGACTTGCGCAGGCTTGGTGTGTACCCGACAAATGGGGCGCTTCAAAAGTACATTGTGCACCCAGCCAAGTTGCTTCACAAGTCAGTCCATTTCATCAGTTGAAACGTAATCAGTCCAAAATACTAACTACATCAAAGGCTACCGGACAACGTAAGTTATGCTGAAGGCGCCCTACTTGAGCCACTTAGTGTGGCCATCCAAGGTATCAGAGATGCTGGAGGAATCCCGCTCGGTAGCGCTGCCCTCATTTGTGGTGCCGGAACCATCGGCCTGTGTACTCTTGCGGCTGCACGAGCTTCGGGGGCTCATCCCCTAGTTATCACTGATGTAGTGCCGGGGCGGCTCGACCTTGCCAAAAAGCTTGTGCCTCAGTGTATCACATACCAGGTAGACGTCCACTTGTCCCCAGAAGACAATGCAAGTGCTATCAAAGCTCTGTTTGGGTCTACCGAATACTCGGCCCCTGAAACGGTCCTCGAATGTTCTGGGGTCGACAGCAGCGCTGTAATTGGATTCCACGTGGTTAGGAAAGACGGCAAGTTCATCGCCCTCGGAGTCGGCAAGCACCACTTCGACAAATTCCCGGCAGGCCTTCTCATGGGCAAGATTGTAAGTTTTCTCTTTATGATGCAACCAACATATGGCTATCTTGTTGACTTTTATTATTAGACAACAATAAAGTATTCCTGCAACTACATCGATACCTGGCCAGCTGGAATCGCTTGCATGGGCGGGGAGATGTTCAACCTCAAGGCGCTTGTTTCGCATGTTTTCCCACTTGAAAGAGCCGTAGAAGCTTTTGAAATGGCTTCAGATCCAAGCAGTGGCTGTATTAAGGTTCAGATTGTGGATGAATCTGAATCTGAAGAATGAGAAAGAACCTAATTTCGTACATGGTTGGTCTTGGCGACAGTCCCTTCATTGCGAAACAAGTTGGTTATTTGAAAGGCTTTATATTCTATTCTTATTTGTGGTTTTTCTCTTTTAAAACTCACCTACCCAATTTCCACGTTTTTGTAAACCAAATCTCTCCAAAATCGCACATTTGCCTGACTGCTTTTAAAGTTAGCTCAACCACGCCTCCCAATACGCACGATCTAGCTACTTTTGGGGCAGAGCCCAATAACTGGGTAACATTTATAGCCTATTTTCCTTTTTTACGGGCTATTTTGCAGCGTTTGTGGCCCGGACCATCTGGATTACAACCAATGCCAAGCTCAGCACCTTGAGACATCCGGCCGTTGTAGTTGGGTCTCGTGAATTCCCAAGATACCAGAACAGTAGACTATTGGCACCATTGCTATAGTGGCCGGTTCTCCAATATTACCCTCCATGCAGTATTACCCGTCCCACTACTGGAAGGAACGAGTCGCGCCGTTTCGTTTCCAGAGTCTTCCAATAGGACTGCACAAGCAAGAATGCAAAGGATTCTAATCCTTGCGTGATTCTTCAGCTGTCGTTCCTGTCATGAGGACAGCAACAATCTTGTTGGCCAGTCAAATAGCTACGTGGCCCAAATGCTGACATGGTGGGCTCCTTTGTCCGCTGCTGACGCTGTGGAGTTCTTTTGGCAGGTATGAACGTGGACATTGTCTAAAAGTCAGGATCTACAACAGCCACAAAAGTAGCTAGTAGCCAATTACCGCAAATAAGGACCAAAGTTTCCATGGATGCAAGCAGCCAAATTCCAATATAAGAAGTGCCTGCCCTCCTCTTGCGTCGTGCAGTTCTCACCCTGTATTGCTAATTGTCACAACCCTCGTCTCCAAGCGTGTGTCATCTCTGACCACCATGGCTGCCTTAATCATAGATGAAATTACCTCAAAGGGTAAACACTACCTCGATTCCAAAGATGACGACACGAGAAAAAGTCTCATTAAGGCTGCCAATGCCCTTATTATGGAGCTTTCGAGCCCCGGCGACATCATGGCCAGGATCGGATGGGAAGAACCATCCAGAACTGCTGCCCTGAGAACGGCATTTGAGCTTGGGATTCTTCAGAAACTCGGAGACACGCCGACCAGCAGCAAGGACCTGGCGGTTGAGACCAAAGCAGAGCCGGATTTAGTTGGTATGTTCAAATTACTGCTGTAGCCAAAACTTTCTGACAAATGACCGTGACAGCGAGAATTTTGAAACATCTTGCAGCCAATGGATTGATTAAAGAAGTTGGGAAAGATGCATACCAGGCAACTCCCTTCTCCCTTTCGACAAATGACCCTACCATGGATGCTGGATTGATTTACAGCTTTGAGGGCATGATTCCCACTTTCCAAGGGCTTCCAGAATTTCTAGCAAAGACAGACTACCAATCCCCTTCGGATGCGGACAATGGGCCAGTGCAGCATGGGTTAAAAACAGATAAATCATTTTTCGGCATCCTTCAAGATAACCCGCGACTTGGGAGCGCGTTCAATAAATTCATGACTGGATATGCTACTGCACGCCCGCGCTGGGTAAGCTTTTACCCAATTGAGGAGCGTTTAGGCGGTGCCTCTGCATCCCAGGACGGCCCTCTCTTGGTAGATGTTGGTGGCGGGCTCGGGAGCGAACTGGCGGGTTTTCATGCTGCGAGAGGAGACGCGCTCCCAGGAGAGCTTGTTCTCCAAGATCTGCCTCTCGTGATAGGCGAGGCGAAGGCCTCAAACGAACTTCCTGACTCGATCCATGCCGTTGCGCACGACTTCTTTGAGCCTCAGCCGGCTGAATATCGCGGTGCCCGGGCATACTTTATGCGCCTCATTCTTCATGATTGGCCAGACGCCAAGTGTATCACAATCCTATCACACTTGCGTGATGCGATGGTCAAAGGGCATTCCAAACTACTCATCAATGAGGCAGTCGTGTCTGATGTAGGGGCGCCTTTGCAACAAACGAGTCTCGATTGGACCATGATGGGCATGCTGGTCAGTCGTGAGCGAACCGAAAGCCAGTGGAGGGAACTACTCGCAAGGGCTGGCCTGAAGATTAATGGAATTTGGGCCAAGGACACTGAGAATGTCATTGAGGCCATATTGGAGGACGATACATCAGCTTAGTGACTAGCTTATGACATTTGTATTCCAATTCTTTTGTCTGTCCTTTTCATGCAAAAGAAATCCCTGGATGAATGCCTGGACTTTTTTCAGCTGAATTGGGAAGTGAAGATTGCTAACACAATTCTTCGCTGGTTTTATGTGAGTAGTAGTACCAAAATTGGATATCCTTGCATTGGAATCAGAGATTCCCACTGGCCAACCCTTTTTTACTTCCCAGCGAAAAATTCATATTTACACTTCCAGTGGCGTTTATATTGGCTAGGTTAGTGGTGCAATGTAACTAGGGCTGACCTATCATAGAGTCCATTAGTGCAGATAAGCCTTCTAAGCAGTGGCGAATATGATATCCGCTAATTTTGAAGCCATTCATGATTTGCTTCAATTTCATTGCTCTGGGGATGATAGCAAGGCAGTTCATAATCCAGAAGGACTCTTCTTTTCTTGCGTGTAATTTTTAATATGTTCTTTTGTAGATCAGCGTTGTGCCTATTGAATTCAGTGTATCCTTACCTAACCTGCATTTCATCTCACAATTGATCATATTCTACACTTATCCTTTGTGTATCCAAACTGTATTAATAGCGTATCGCCGCCGTGTGGCGCTTTGCTCCGTTTCTTCACGGAAGTTCCGGATGAGCTTCAACTTCTCATTTATGTAAACTAAAGAAGCTCACGTCATCATGAATCTCCTTAAATACCTAGTTGATATCGCTCCCTGAAGGAGATTCAGTCCTCTTAGTCTCAATATCCTGCAACACTCCAACCACCACCACTTCTTCAAATATTTCCACAATGGCGACCGATAAGTTTCAATCAAAGCTCGGCGAATGGTGGGAGATCATCCGCAACATCAAGCCCGACTCTCCACAAGAGGAGTGGGACAAGTGCGCCACCTACCTCAACCCTGATGCGGTCATCTACCTCAACGGAATGGCCAACCCGCCCGCCCGAGGTCCCGACGAGATCTTGTCTGAGATTAAGAAAATCATGGGTTTCTGGGCGGTCGTCGAGCGCAAAGTATTGTCGCAAAGCACCGACACGGCTGGAAAAGTTGCGTTTTGCAGCATGAACAACCGATTGGCGATTATGGGCGAGGAGATCGATTTCCCAGAGACAGAAGTAGCTACATTCGACGACGAGGACCGCATTTTGGATTATAAGCTGTACTGTGATCCTGCACCTATTATTGCCATTGTCCAGAAGAAGACAGCTACTTCTTAATGTTGACATAAACTTTGTTGGCACAAGCTACCTCCGCCAAGCAAGCAGGAGAAGTTCGGGAATTTGGTTTCGAAAGACGGCCCAGGATGGTCGGGTTTGACGGTTGTATTTATGCTGGTACAAAGATCACGCACACTTTAAACCTGCAGACTTGATATATCTACCAAATTAAAGCATAGGTCAACAGTGGTTAATTAGACCACTGACAATCCATCTTCCACACTCTTTTTTGTGCATTTCTCCCTTCTTTTCCCTCGTATACTCGATCTTTATGATGTAATAAGTACTCTCACTAAAACAACCGAAATGGATATAGGCAGCCTCAACTTCTAACCTTTATGATAATATCCTAGTGCTCAGCCAGTGAATGTGAGGTAAACATCAGATAGGACGCTCAATAAGAGAAATTGCATATACTTCTTTTTTATATCCCGGACACCATCATCTATTCATCAATAGCCAATTCATTCTTCTTAGTTTTCCGCAGGTCGAATAGGCAACTCTGTCTCCTTGGTCTCCTTGTCCTTTCCTGCACCAGGGTAGCGCGAGCCCCTGTCCTTGACCTTCTTCTCCTTCTTGGGGGGTGGTGGGTAAGCCTTAAGGGCAATTTCTTGCCACTCGGGTGATGCCTGGTAAGCCTCCTGGATGGGAGCCAGGAGTTTGTTAATAGCATCCGCAACAGCGGGCTTGAGGATTTGAGGTGAAAGCTATACCAATTGTCAGTATACACCTCGAAGGATCAGAGTAAACCCAACATACCACATCATTACGGTAATCGTCGTGCATCTGTTGAATAGAGGTGTAAACCAGGGGCTCAAGGCCGTCTCGCTCACGAGAAACCTGGAATTCGCGCTTGCCCTGCAGTGCCGAGGCAGGGAGGAGAACGTATTCGACAAAAGCCAGAATACCATTGTCTTCGACAACCTTGGGGGCGGCCATAGCCTTCTTAATCTTCTTCTTCACGACATCGGGGGCGTCAAGGAGATCAATCTTGCTGTCTGTACGCTGTTAGCCAGTCCTTTAAGCACAAACCATGGTTCCTTACCTTGGTCACTGGCACTCATCTTTCCACCCTGAAGACCGGGAACCATGGGGTTAAGAAGGTGAGCACGCTGCAATGGGTAGTTAGAAAAATGCGGTCAATGACAAGCAATGAAGGCTGACCTGGGCGTATCCAACTCTGGGGAGCCATTCCTTGGCAGCAGCGAACAGCTTGCGCTGATCAATTCCTGCAACAGATTAGATGCAAGCCCATTTATTGATATTCCTGGCCTTCACCAACCTCCGAACTGGGCGTCGACATCGAGGTACTGCTCATCCAGCACCTGAAGAATAGGGTAGAGAAGGCCACTAAGGGGGGCGTTGTCGGTCTGCTTGACAACCTCGGCACCGGCCTTCTTGGCATCATGCTCCGAGACCAAAGAGGCCATCTTGTAAAGATCCATCACATAGTCGGGGCTCTTCTGGTAGGAGCTGCCCAGTACGAACTTGAGCTTCTCGGTCGGCACTCCAACAGCCTTTAGGATGCCGGTGATTGTAAGTCGGTAGTACTCGACACGGTGTTGGACGAGCTCGATGGGGGCCTTGAGGTTGTCGAGGAATCCGTGGATATCGGCGAGGAGGATCGTCATTTCGCAGCCGGCGGCCAAAAGCTGGGCGATTTTCATGGCGGGGACGAAGTAGCCGCAGTGAGGGCGACCGGTGGTAGCGGTACCTAATTGCCGTGGTTAGCAAAGAGTCTATGGAGAGTTGGTCTCGCGACGTGTTTCGGGCGCGACAGTCGAGTCACTCACCCCAGTAGATCTTGGGGTTTCCGCCCTCGTTCAGGATCTTCTCGATAATCTCGGGGTTCAGCAGCTCGGCAAGGTTCTCCTTGATGAGCGCAAGTCGCTCGGGCGCCTCCGCGTTGGCCATTTTGGACTCGTGTCTCGGGGAATCGTGTGATTGGGTTTAGCTGTATTGGACTCTTAGCGGCTCTGCTGCGGCGGGTTTATGTACAAAAGCCCAGCTTCACGGTTGACTCATACCTCGAACTTCTGGTGTTGGCGGGGTACCACAGCCTCAGGTCACGTCGGACGCATTTCCATTTTCCGCTTGGAGGGGTATTTTGCTGTCGGCACTGATTGGTTTAACGGCATGAGTCAGCAGCCGCGTTTATCTTATCGCACTAGCGTCTCAAGCCCTGTCCACATTATCTCACTATTATTACCAGATCCAATTAGCGTCCCACATATGAAGTACCGTATTTCTTCACATCTGTCTGCTCCACTGGTCAATACTGGATGGAGCCAACTGCCGCAGAACGGAACAATCCACCTGCACCCGATCGCCGGGGTTTTCAAGCTGAAGTGGGCAGAGAGCTATGTAAATAGTCAATCGTATTAAAGGTGATTTGTTATTTCAGCGCCACTACGTAAGGTAGCACTGGCAATTGTATATTCACTCTTTTCACCATCCTCCCTCTAACGAAGCCCGACCGTTACGAACCTGTCATACATTGCCAAATTGCGCCCCCATTTGCTTGTGTCTGTACCCTTTATTTCCTTTCTAATCGTCTCTGCAACGGCGAAACAACTTTCAGACGTGAAAATTTCATCGCACTGTAAATATGCCGCCGAAATGGCTAGCATGGTTCGACACTTGGCACCAGGATGACATTCAGAATTTTTCAACAAGTCAAATGCGTCCATAAACAGTTCACTTCGGAGCCAAAGGTCAGTAAAATCCACCAATAGCATTATAATACTTACATGGCTTCCTTCGGCTTTCCGTCCAACGCCTTGAGGCAGCCCATCTGATGAAGCGTAAATCCAGTCGAGCGGTGTTTTGGCATTGTCCGACGTCGTATCTCAAGGCATTCCTCGAGAACGCATATGGCCATATTAGTATTACCTTGCAGCCTATGTATCTTTGAAATGTAAAATAGAATCCTAGATGGATTATGAGAAGCGAAACCATCGTGGAGGGTGGGCTCACTCACACAGCCATTTGGGCTGATTTCTCGCCTCTTAGCTGTCGTACGACTTCGATTGCCTGTCTGCCGTATTCCAAGGCCTCATCAAGACGATATAGGTTGACCAAACACAAGCATAAGTTAGAAAGATAGATGTCTTCGTTAGCCTTGGTATCATCTCTTTCCAGCAATGCTAGGAGAATCTGAGACGCATCTTCATACTGGCCAACCCCCATCATCGAAACGGCCAGGTTGCCAGTTGCTGCAACGATCCACATTTCATCTTCTTCGCATCCCTTTCTCCTATTTTCTTCGCGTATTTTGATGACCTCGCGTGAAAGGCAGAGTCCATGATCTTCCAGCGGCAGTTCCCGAGCAATAGCAGCTTTCGTATTAACTTGATAACTGATCATGTCCCTCACAAACCATTCAGAATAGCCTGGGTGGTTTCGATGCCTTAGAGCTGTTTCGCAAATACGTATGGCTCGATCAGCCAAATTTATTGAGGTATCAAACTGTCCTTTCTCGAAATAGTACCTTTGAAATGTTAGTAAACAAAAAGGAAGAAAAGGCGCAAAGGGACGTGTTCCAGAAAGTCAGAAATTCTACATCACCTACCAGGAACATCGGCAGACCACTTCGCAGAGTAGTATCGGTGGGTTCAGTTTGTCTTGGCGGAGTTCATAACCATCGAGCGCACAAATCACGCCGTTGGCCAGTTCTTCGCAACGCTTCCATTCAGCATGCAGAGGCCTTCCGTCCGACTGCATAGGGAACGAAGCGTTCAGAAAGAAAACAATGCGACTAAATATCAGTTCCAACTCGGATGTAGTCATGGATCTTTCTACGGCAATTCGAACCAGTCGGTTGCATTGCAAGTGAGAAATGCCTTTGTCAACTGTCACAAGAGCCAACTCCATCAAGTTCTCTAGTGCCTTATCAAATCTATTCAAGTCAGTACCCGAACGAAAACATTTCACACAAACTTACGAGCTAGAATCCTCAAAAGCGCTCTCGAACGGGTTCTCAAGAATTACTTCCAAATGCGGAAAGCATTCAGGTTCATCCGGACCATCGCATAGCCTACCAATATTATTAGTGCCAGGGCTTTTTGTGTGGTCTTAGAAACTTTACATCTTCTCCCTAGAATTTCTAGTAAATAAACGGGAAGGAACTCCTTCACTGTCAAAGATGGCAAGCATCTGAAGCAAAAGCCTCGAAGCCCCGCTGAGGCCTGGACCGCAAATCGCAGACTCCAAGCTCATCCCTACCGCACCATCAATGAAGCGCTGGTAAGGATTTTTGTACCACGCCTTTATGTCAGTACGGAATATGAAGTCTCTGTAAAAGCTTGGGTATTCTTGTATAAAGGTTTCCAGGGACTTTCCGCATTGTCTGATATGACACCCTATTATATCTAAAACGAGGGGATGGTTATCAACTAATTTGGAGATTTTGGCTGAAATAGCCAATTCTTGCTCCGAAGCATCTGCCTCTTTCTCAATTTGCGATAAAAGAAATCTCTTGGCCGTTTCTGGAGTAAAAGTCCCCACTCGGATTCTTTGCTGTTGGTCCTTCGTGAAC
This sequence comes from Calonectria multiphialidica, assembly GCA_020623665.1. Classification (NCBI taxonomy): domain Eukaryota; kingdom Fungi; phylum Ascomycota; class Sordariomycetes; order Hypocreales; family Nectriaceae; genus Calonectria; species Calonectria multiphialidica. The sequence goes on along the minus strand of JAHVYC010000095.1, from coordinate 84,588 downwards.
TGCTTCGCGGTTTCGGGGCTCTTGCAGGTGATAATCACAGAACCTCTGGCAGCCAACGGCCAGTAGGTATCAAGAAGCGAAGCATCGTTTACATTGTCGAATATCACGAGCCACTTGAGAGCACTCCCCTCTGGTCCTATATCCCCAGTGAGTTCTTGGGCCTTGGTGCATGAATGGTGCAGCGCATAACCTACTCCTGCTAGTGGCTTTGAACCAACGCATCACAGCCTCTTTTCCCTGGCCTGGGTGTTGCATGACATCGGGCACTAGCCCAAGCCCATGCGCAATCTTGTCGAATGACTCCCCAATTTTGAGCGGCGTTTCCGCAGATACCCATAAAATAGCGCCATACTTACTCCAGTGCCTATGTGCAAACTCAAGGGCAAGCTGTGTCTTCCCCACCCCAGCAAGTCCATGAAGACATGCACAGGTGGTTCTGTTTGACTCCGATTCTAGTTTTAGTAATTCCTCCATTCTGTCCAACTCGGCCTTGCGCCCAACAAAGGCCTGGTTCTGCCTCATAGGCAAATTGTAATAGGGGATGTTTCCCAAAAGCATTGTGGCGGTAGAACTAGAAAAGAGGGATATTAATTCCTGATGTTGTCTGCGCTGGCTTAGTTGCGTCAATTGGCCTCCAACAAATCCCGCTTCTCGATCGGCATTGTTTGTCAGATTCCGTAGCTGTTCAAGTCTCTTGCAGGACTTAGCCCTGAATGACCTCAACCAACGGGTAGGTTGGATAATTCTTCCTAGAAAGGCAAGTTAAAATTTAACCATAAACTAGCGGGTAATTGTGGACATACTAAAGGCGCTCCGCCCGAAGAACTCGATAGCATCAAAGAAGAACCCAATGAGTTCGACGTAATATGTGACCAACGTATCCTCCAGGAACGGATAAGAGCTTTCCAATAATCTAGACGAGTATGCCACAAGGCGGGGCAAGGTTCTCTTAATGTCCTCCAGGGTCTCAACGAAGACAGCTAGCCCTCGAACGTAATCACACGCAAGCTAAGGAGCTATTGTTACACAGCAGCTCGGTATGATAGAATGTGGTGGCAAAACTGACATCTAAGATCAAGGATATAGGGCCCCACAGGAGCACGAATTCTGACGGACTGGCCCGACAAACTTTTTTGACACACCCACTGAAGCTCGATAAGCAATGAAAGACGGGTAATAAACGATCAAGATACGACGCTGTATCTTGGTAACAATGTCTTGTTCGTAATAATTTGAGTTTCCCAACGAGGGCATCGAGACTATCGACAGCCTTGAAATCCCTCCCTTTGGTGTTGTCCAGCCTCTCCCTGTATCTGTCCAGGGCTTTGTTCCAAACTGGTCTCGCGTCGTCAGCCATCTTGCTTCTACAGAGCTTCTGACTATAGAGCCACGAAGAGGGCCCCAAGTGACGAGATGGTGCAGGGTTTCTGCCTCCATTTTGTGAGCAGCGGGGTGTTCAAACTTACAAGGACGAGTCCCTTCAGTCAAATGCACCCTGGTAGTATTGCCTTCAGGAAACCCAACCCGCAGAATCGAACACCGACCGGTGATGCCCAAACATAAGTGCGTCACCACTTGAGCCTCAGGACGACTTGAAAAACGAGGCGACTGAGGAGGTTCGCGTTGCCGAATAATTGGCTCTTCACGACTGCAGATATTCATCAGTCGCCACTTCAGCAGCTGCAGTCATCCCCCAAAGATTCTGCTTTTGGGCGGGGAAGCCGAGTTGCGAGGTGTGTGAGAGGTGGTATGCACCGATTATGCAGAGCACCGCGTCTGGCAATACCTCTCCCCACGCATGTCTCACACCCAACCAACCCAACAACTCCAGCCAACAGCGCCAGTGCAGAGTCACGTCATAATTTAGACACTGTTGTTGGAGTCTTCTGAAGTACTCCGCTAATGTTCTAATCACCCGGGCTTTTGCATTCTTTTGCTCTGTAAATAGCCACCCCTTCGTCGACAGGTGCCCCTTCTGGGTCGCATTCTCAACCTTCAACATCTACTCCCTGATCTTAGTCGACCCCGCCATTCCTCACTGTTTCGGGGTTTGGCTCAATTCCTCGTCTTCGACCGGGGCACCACCCCCACCCTTCGTTTTACCTCCTCCGCCACCTGTACTACTCTGGTCCATTTGGTATTCCACTGATACAACGGCGCAATTTAACAACGCCTGTCTGCGCAAGTCATTCAAAACCGCTCTTCGGTCAAGGTTGGATGGAACATACCAATAGGTACGACTGTGCCACAGTCGGTGACTCCGGGATGGAAATCAATGGTGTTTATGAGGCGTCAGCTTCTTTGACCTAGCTCAGCTTAGCTGCACTTTGGCATGGCAAGAAGAGATGTCACAGCTTGTCATAGTGATCCCCAGGGTGTGGGAACGGTGCCTAATATACAGAGTGCTGGCCCTTGTGCGTTGCACATTCGTCCATTTCCAGTACAGGTTCGGACTTGGCGAGTCAAATCAGGCTGCATCCCAGTAGGCCAACTCGGGTTAGTGAGTGGGATCACGAAATGTCTCGCCTTACATTTCATATAGCGTATCACAGACCGCAGAAAATGCACTGCATAAATCAGGGGGGCCTCAGTTTTGTCGTGCCAACCAGGAATGCTCAACCAGAAACATTTCCGGAACGAAATCGGTCAATCCCGGGGGGGCCAAGGAAAGCGCAAAAGACGGAGCCTCAAAGCCAGAGCTCCCCTGTACGTCAGCCAAGACGGGATTCGTGTCATCTTTTTAGCCTCGTTCAACACTTTCGTGACCGAGTGAGCTTTGATCCCTCAAATAGGTCTGATCGCCTTGATCGACTCTTCCTCCGCAGAGAGGCTTCAAAAGCTGCCCTATAGAGGAAGCACTCGATGACACCACGCCTGACTGATCATCCGAGACCTCCTTTACCGCTCGCCTGATTGGCAAGGTTCCCTGTTCCGTGCTTCCGCCACCAGGTACAGTACACAGAGATCCTTGCGTGCAGCGGCGCTACAATTTTCCGCCTTCTCCAAAGAATTTTGCATTCCTCTGTTCTTTTGTCCATTTTTCTCAATCTTATTATCTGGCCATTGGTAAATTTATCAAAGTTTTGAGAATATACTTCAATGTTCGATTCAATTGCTCGGCCATGGACTTCATTTTGGTATTGCTCCAACCTACACTTTCGAGTGTTCGGCACTAATATAGTCAAGGAACGCGCTAGGCTTCGGCTCCCCAAGCGAGGAGAATATAAAGACCAAAGTATATCCTTCCAACGTGCGAAGACAAAAACATCGAGCACATTCTGACGTTACCTACAGCAACTCAAAGCACGACTTGAACATGCATTCGAGATTGCGGGCCAAATTCGTGAACTAAGCAAAGTGCCGTCTATCAGTATTGGCGTTCTTCATGAAGGAGAAGTCGTGTTTTCCAAGAGTACTGGATTCCGCGACAATGAGAATGAATCAAAAATACCCGCTGACCCGAAGTCTTTGTACACACTTTGCTCTGTGACTAAAACATTCGTGTCCACTGCATTTGGAATTCTAGTCGATCAAGGCAAGGTTCGCTGGACGGACAAAGTGAGCAAGCATTTGCCTGAATTTCAACCCAAAGACCGCCGTGTAGCAGATTTGGCTACCTTTATCGATGTCTTTCGTCACACTGGGGGGCTTGATAACCCAGTTGTAAGTCTTTTAGGTGCGGGTGGAAAAGCGTTGGTGACCAAAGAGGGCTTCCTCAATGTGCTTAATAATACACCAACCGAACGACACGGCGAACCTCATTTGCACTCCTGGAGCTACAGTAATGTTGGATATGGCCTTATTGTTCTTGTGATTGAGAAGATATCAAATACGTCGTTTTCCCAGTTTTTGCAGGAACACGTGTTGGATCATCTCGATATGAAGCACACTGCTGTCACCAAATCGCAACTCGACACAAACCACATTGCCCATTCATATGCTCAAATGGAAGATGGGTCGTTCAAGAAACTGAGTCATGAGTGGACAGACGAGACAAATTCCCCGATCCTGGGCATGGTTGGTCTTCGGAGTTCAGTGGAGGACATGCTGAAGTATAGCGCCGCTATAATGGACGCTTATACCCGAGAATGCGGCGATCCTGCGTCATCGGGGGATGATAAAAGTAGCACACACAAGGAACTCGAGGTTTTATCCGGTTTAAACAACCCGATAAAGCAAATTGGAGCGATACTTAATGGGTACTATTGGACAAGGCCCCACGGCGATCCATTCGATCACGAAACTGCGTATCATCTTGGCTGGATGAAAGTACCCATGCCAAGTTGTATGGTATCCTGGGGGTCGTGGAATGAGACCCTAGCAGATTGTGTGGGCCCAGAGGACAAGGATTTCCGGGATAGAAATATTCTGGGTCAAAAGTCTGGAGATAGGCTCCTATTTAAGTCCTCTGGCATTGGATTCTGTGGCAGTAGTTCCATCAACCTATTCCCCGAAACACACAGTGCTGTGGTTGTCTTCAGCAGCGGTTTGAATAATTCCGATGCATCGGATTTCGTGGCTTCTGCATTCATCCAAGAGCTGTTCGATCTACAGCCTCGAATTAGCATTATTCCTATGGTCGAATATGAAATTGCATTCCGACAGAAGCAATTCGAAAAGATTTACCAGGATTTGGAAAGCAACAAAGACACCTCCGAGCCTGAGCATGATCACCACGACTATTGCGGAGAGTACCTTGGCTTGGGAATCACTCTACTCATAGAAAAGGATTCAGATGGAGAGAGTATGCAGGTTTGTTTCAATCAGCGAAAAGACACTGCTCAGCCACTGAAGCACTACGGCAATGACAAATACAGCTATTGGCCGAGTTCTCGAGATGAATGGCTCAAGGATGGCTGGCTCGATTGGGACTATTACTTAGTCGGAATCCTGGTATTTGAGCGAAGTAAGGACGAAAAACAGCAGGTAATTGGACTGACATGGGTCTGGGAGGAAGGTGCTGAGCCTTTCTTCTTTTCGAAGGTTTGAGCGGGTTTCTTATTTCCAAGCGTACGTGATTTTGTTGTAGCAGAACAGGCGCCTGGTGTGGTAGTTTGTATAATCCAGAATGTCACACCTCATTCTCTCGGCAAATGCTAAAACTTTCAAACACTCGAATTCGAAATTTTCTTATTCTATATACTCTCACATTTCCCCTTATTTTCTTTTCATTATAACCGTGACTGGCAGCAAGTGGCCGATGCCTTACTGTCATCAGCAACCAAGACACTTTGGTTTCTTTCTTGAGTTGAAACAGCTACATCTAAGCCAGGGTTTCCTGTAAAAAAGTTGACAGGCTTCAGCCCGACAGTCATCTTTTCAGATGGCATAACTGGCCAATCCTCAATTCTGGGATTGTGAGTGGAGCCAAATGTGTGCCAAATGACAATATCCTCGTTGCGAACAGAGGTATCGCAAGATGGGTCTTCGCGTCTCCGCTTGATAGAAGAGGCGATGCCGTCCCCGCCCAAGGATTGCATCGTGTAGCGGCCAGAGGGAAACATCTCCTCGTCATCATAACGAGTTACCCAGATTGCATGTTCACCAAACTCGGATCTTTTTGCGTGATAGGAGTCAGGATGAGCAAGGAGCATTTGACTATACGATGGAAGAATCTTGAATCCTATTGGGGTACCAGTAATTGGATTCTTCTTTTGTTCATTGACAATCTTGAACACGCGATTTTTCGTAAAGTCAAGATCAAGGCCTTGTTCATGTTCGATATTGGTGGACGTTGTAAAGTATCCGACTCCGAATGGATTGTGCGTATTGGGATCATTTGTAGGCATTGCCTTTGATTCTTCAACCTGAAGAGTGTTGGCATGTCCATCTAGGGCCGGGTCGATGCGTAAACTAAAGAGATGTTGATGGTATGGTGCCAAAACACCAGGCGCCACGATAGTGCCATACGGCACCTTGTCTCCGATGTTGATTGGGGCTGTAGAAAGAATACCCGTTGCTCGCACTTCATAGTTGATTGATGCATCTTGTCCAAAATGAAATGCAAAAATGTACTCATAGTTGCTGACGGTAATAATTGTTTGCAGCACAAGGATACGGGATCTCGTGACAACAGCATTTTGTGTACGAAAGTTGGTATGCTTCCACAGAATCCCGTCATCCTGTTCGTGACAGCAGACAACATTAGACAGCTTCAGTGGATCGCCAGAAGCAGTATTATGCCAGGCATCAAAGTACTTGATGTGACCAAGGCAATCACAGCCCAGCTTTAAGTTGTTCGCGTTGATGCCCGCGCCGTCATTCCCAAGATCAAAAGCACCCTTTCGGGGATATGGTGATCGAGGGTCCCCATATGGGACAAACATCTCGGCGAGGGATAACCTGTAAAAGAGGCTGCGGCCGTCGTAACAAATGTTGTGAAGAGTCAATCCTTCCCGATAATTAAACCCAATGTGCATGCTCCATTTTTCCCAGGTCAAATAGTTGCCTTGGGTTTGAAAAGACGGTCCCTCGGGCTGCACAACTTGGTAAGGCTTTGTGCTGGTTCGTGGAGGCGGTCTCAGATCAGGGTGATACTCGCTTGCCGCGGTGGAATGAATTTTCTGGCGATCAAAAGGTCGGGGCTCGTTGTGCACTCGCTCATTAGCAGCTGATGGCAATCGGTAGACTTTGGTGACCTTGAGGCTCTCTGAAACTTCGGCACAAATATCAAGCGGATATGCATAATAATTGGCGTCTGGGTTCTCCAGCAGCCGCATATAGAACCAGCACTGTCAAGTATTAGATAAAGGCGGAATTCACCTGATTCCAATACATACCATAGTTGTCCGTTCCGTCATGTCCGTCATACCGTCAGTTGCATATGCCCATGGCTCGATACAGACTGTGGCATTTGGTGGTAACTCCAGCTTACGAATTTCCTCCTGCACTCGGGGATCTGACTGACAGGCATCTTCTACTAACACCATATAAGCCGGGTCTATATAGGAATGTTTCCCTTCAAGGTGCCGGGCCGAAATGACAAGCCGATCATCAAGATTGAGAAGCAACTCATGCAATTGGCCTGGCCCACTGTCACCTTGGATAATAACCTGCACTCTAGCAGAACGAGGAGGGGGCTGCAGTCCGGGTTGATTCCGCTGCTCCTGGTCCAGATACGCAATCATTTGCTTCTTTGCCGGTTCTTTCAACGTGATGAAACGAAAAATTGGTTGCTTCCCTTGGAAAGCGCCCCGAGTTATCTCCGCGGCCTGCGATAGTTAATACCAGAAAAGAGTAGGATATATTAGACGTCGCACCTTGCTGATTTCCTCGGGACTCAGCGGGGAAAATGGGTGACGAATAACGGGCGGCATCTTGTTGGCATTCAAATCGTCAGAAATAGACAGTTTGGTAATTGGGAATAAAATGATGTAGAGGCTCGTGATGCGGTCTACGAGATTGACTATGTCAAAAAGAAAATGAACCGACTGTGGGAAAAGTGTCACCGCCGGAACTTAAATAGCCCAAGCCAGGCCTTTGATTCTGTTGAGTGCTGTAACAAACCGTAACCAACCAAAAAAGTGGCGTCCATGACCAAGCATAGAGCTTACCTCTAAAGGTATCGTCGAATATGCGTGTCGGAGGCTGGCGGAATTATGCAACCCCGAAAGGTAGTTATAGGCGTACTTGGACCCCTAAAGTCAAGTGTAAGCGGATACATCATTTAGTCAAGTCAATTCCGGTCACGCTGGCAACCGAATTCGCTTATCTTCAACTCCAAAGGAAAGGCTTCCAAATCTCGACCCCGCCCCCCTCGGTGGCAGCTTTCCTTTAGAGGAATAAAATACGAGGAGCCCACCGTGGAAGAAATCACTCATCCGCCTTGGCAAAGAAATGTTGCGGGGGGGGTGAAGTTCTCTGTACCCATATCAACCGGCGAATTACTCCTCTCTGCAACATTTCAGTAAAACGAAATGACCGACTGCATCTCATATCTGGGCATCGACGTCTCCTCAGCCCGAATTACAGATTTCTTTACCTCCTTACTGCCTCCATTTTCCAGTGTCACATTTGTCAATTTCACTTGCCATTGATATTATCAAAATCATCAGGCTTTCTTCCATCCCTTACTTCTAATCACCACCTTTAAGGCCTGCTGCCTAGCTTCGGTGTGTTAATCACGCGACGTCTTCCCTCTCATTCCCTACTAGACAGGAAGACATCTATATCGGTAGAGACTCAAAGGTTTTTGAGAGAAATACACCAAGGCGAAGATCATATCAATCAGCATTTCTTCTACCCTTATCTATGGAAAGCAATTTCTCTGACAAGGAAATAGTGGACTTCCCCTAACATATAATTCATATCGTTAGGCGGTTACTCTATCCCATTGTGCCAAGCTCTATTCTGATGCTCTTATGGATAATCACTGTGTTTAATATCTTCAACTTCATGTTGACAAGTCGAAAAGGATCCCTCAAATGCTTTTCATCAACGCAATCATTGATGAGCCACATAGGTGGTTGAGATACCACACTCGGGGGAGATCATTGACGGTGTTACACTGCGGCTTTGCATTGGATCAATTAGCTTGGGTAAATTCCAGTTTCATCATCTTTCTTTTTCCTATGGCGGTAGGGGGGGCTGGAGTTTTGGGTCGAAGAATACTTGTGTCCGTGAGATAATATTTCTTTCTCACGCCATTCCTAAAGCTCTTAAACTCCTCTCTCGTAGGAAAAAGGTGAGCGCGAGTGTTTAAGTGACTCAGGAAACTGGGTTCATATCATAGTCAAATGTCTTCCATCCACTTTCCTCCAAACTGGCAATCCTCAACACAGGCGCGAAGTATAGGGTATTGAATTGAGGCTCAAGAATGAGACAGAAGAGGCAGGGCAAGTAACATCCGCAGAACCTGAGTGATTGTCCCGGGATTTTTATGCACATATCATTTGATGGAATATGTTATAAAGAGTCAATGGTGTTAGTATCACTGACAATGCTTCTGAAAGCTGCCTTTTTTTTTATTCGTATCCGGCTTCAACAACGCTATGCCAGAATCAGGTATTTTGCCGCTAAGAAGGCAGAAAATCACTGCAATGCGTAAGGCTATACGAATAACATACGCGTATATATTGTGTATATTCTGGGGCGGCCATACTACTGTGTATCTTGAGAGACAGCATAACTCGAAAGGGCGGTTGGCGTTGCAAGTAGTAGCAGAGTAAAAAAGCCTCCGCGACTGCCTCCACCTCAGCAACTCTCTCAGAAATTAGTTAATATTTAGGTGTTGCAAGTTCAATGGCTGAACACGCGTAAGAAACTTTTTGCCATGGACCTCCTCGGCCACGGCGGATTATAAGGTTGAGTGTGGAGGGGATGCCAGTCTAAAGTGCTTCGATGGCCCTTCCAGAAAATCCTAAACACAAACTTCAGGCCTTGTCCTTCCAGGGCCTAGGACAGGGCGATGAATTTCCCTTCTCGCCCGTGTATATAATTTCCACTACATACCTCTTCGTAATTGACTTCATCAAATCGCCCCCATCCCTCTGTCACCCATAAATAATAATGATAACACCAATATCGCACACAGCCACAAAAAGCAAGGAGGATTCCAATAAGCCAGGCAATGCAACCCGAAAACAAAATGTTTCTTATAAAGTCCACGACAGGAAGAAGCTGCATACAGTCTTTGTTTGCAAATGAATAGACAAGAGAAATAACCGAGTCCAATGGCTCCCTGACGCCCGCCCGCAAATCTGTCGACCCTACTCTCTGCGTTTTCCCAACGATGTCAACGAAACGCTCCAATCGGCTCGGGCCTTGGAAAAAAAAAGAAAGAATGATAGAACTAAAGAAACAAAGGAACATATAGGGTAATAGATAAATAAATAAACACGCGTCCCAAATCAACCATTTTACCTCAAGCCAATGACGCTCATCTCCAGAGTCCACACTCTTCGGATCCAAACCTTGAGCTTACCCTCGACACCCTCGACGTTGTCAAGCTCAACACCCTCCCACCAGCATCGCCGGGCCGGCTTGCGCCAAAAGAGCAACAGCTTCTGGGCCATGCCCACCGAGTTCATCTCGTTGCCGCGAATGTCGCTGCGAAGACGCGCCAAGGCGAGACTGCAGATAACAGCCTTGTTGGGCTCGCCAGCACGGTGGCCCCAGGTGTCGTCGTGGTTGAAACCTCTGCACATGGTATTAGCACTCCATAATGTAAAAATTCGAAAATACCGTGGTTTTGGCTTACCCAGCAGTCAGCATCTCAATAAGATGAGCCTCGGTAGTGCCAGGCTCATCACTGCGCTTGAGGCCGGAGAAGATGCCATCCTGCCTCTGCAGGGCCTGGGCGGCCGCGCGCTTGACCTCGATCATATTAACCTGGTCAATGTCGGGCCGGGGAGGAATGGCGTAGAAGTCGAGGTCCTCACGGAGGACAATGATACCCGCGCGCTTAAGATCGTCGCGGGAGCCACCGAGAGGGTTTGTCTCATCTTCAGCCTGGGAATCGGTTTCTGTGGGAATAGACTCGGCAACCCCGCGGAAGAAATCCAGCATGTACTGAAGAGAAGCCGGATCGTACTATTGCGCCCAAATCCAAATTAACACCTTGTCCACAACTACATTCAGGGAAGGGAGAGCAGCGACTTACGTCTACTTGGACAACATCGCCATCTGAGAAACCCCCAACTCGTCCCTCGGGGAACAGTCCATTGGGGAAGAGGGAGAGGAGGACGAATTCGGGGAGTGTGAGCAATTCGTCTCGAGAAAGATAAAATCGCGTGCCTCTATACGAGCAGTCAGCAACCAACCCCACATGAAAGAAGTGAGACCAGGATTAATGCATACCGTAGATCCAAGGCGATGGTCTCGTCAGCACCAACATCTGATTCCACCAGTTAGTCAATTATTAAACCCTCAAAAAAGGGAAGCTGCTCCCAGGTCGTCGTCGACTAACCTCCGATGGTGTTGACGGGGGGACCGCCTTGTTGGACTTGAGTAATAATACTCGATGCTCCTCCGGCGGCAGCCATCAGGTATGTAAACGAGAGGAGGGGGATGTCACCCTCCGAATATGCCGGCGGCGGTTCAGCGTCGTCGTCTTTGCGACCGGAATCCCCTTTGGTATCCCTGGGGAGTGCGCTCTTGGTCTCGGCGACAGGGTCGCGGAAGGCCCTGGCAGACTGGTTCGGTCCTAGGAACTGTTCGTCACGCGGGGCCGAGGACTCGTACGCGGGCGCGGCTGCGGATCCAGATGCCTCTGCTTGGACAACGGCGACAAACTTGCCAGCGCGTTCGGGAGCTTCTTCGGAGTGGGAAAAGAGCGACGAGAAAGGCGGGGGCCGGGAGGTGGACGCCTCAGAGGCGGGATACTGCGGCGGCGGAGACTGGTCGCGGCTCAGGAGGATGTGTGAGTGAGCGTCGGGGTCGGTCGAGCTGAGGTGATGGATCGACAGGGTGCGGATGCTGGATGCTGCCGATGAGGACGACGTGGTCGAGGGCGTCTTCTTCGCAAACTCCGAGGACACGGATGGTCCGAAACTAGATTCCTGCGAGCCGGACAGCGTGGCGGATTTGTGCTATCGCTACTGCGTGCGGGTGCGGGTGTGCGTGAGCGGGCGGCGATGCAAGCGCCGGGATGGAGAGACGTCGACGAAGGAGGAGTGGCGGAGGAGCAGGAGCTTCACGTTTCACGGGTCGTCGAAGCAGAGACAAGAGGCAGAGGCAGAGACAGCAGCAGAGACAGGGCGTGCGCCGGGGCAGAGACGAGGCGGCGATGCTCAGGAGCAAATGGTGCGCAAGAGCATGAGAGCAACCGGGGATGGCCAAGGGAGGGAGATTGGATCGATCGTCACGGTCGCTGGTGCTTGGGCGAGTGTCGTCAGGTTGGATGTGTTGTCGCGGTTGATTGGAGACATAAGACGGTCACAGACACAATCACCCAGCCTGCGCTCCCCCATTCGGCGGCTGAAGGGGCCCCCTGAGCGCTGGCCTGGTCCACTGAGCGGAGAGGCTCTCGCAGCGGGCTAGGCGCATGGAACCTAAGATTGGACGCCCCGCGGTGTGTGTGAGCGGCCAATGGCAGCGCCCGCTACCGCTAGCCGGGAGAGTTAGCCGCCCAACCTAGAAGGGCTCGCTGGGGTGGAGATGGGCAGAGCGGGGCGTCACTCCTCCGTCCAGCGCCTCTGGTGCATCTCGGTAGTGGAATCAAGTGCAGCTGGTGCGTCTGGTGCGTGCTATGGACAATCGAGGTTCCATGACAACCGCCATCATGGCGAGCCCCCTCATGAGTAATGGACGGACCTGTGGCCATTGACTCTCTTCCCCAGATTAATCGTCCCACCGTGCATCTGGCTGCCATGTAAACGACATTTCATCTGCACCAAGGTAAAACATGCAGGCCCAACGGCTTCGCCCAAACTACGTAGACACGCTTTGCTTCCTTTGCATCAGATCATACATTCACTCGCTATCGCTGTCTCCGAAAATCGCCCTCAACACTTCCTCATGAGCCACTGCTCCCTCCACTGCCTCGTTTTTCTCAGGGTTGATACCAACCTCAGGCTCCGCGGGAGAAGGCACCGGCACCGGACCAGCGCCGCTTTCTATCGCCCTCATTTCCCCAGCCATGTGCTTCGGGGCCGGCTCCATCTCGGTATCCCGGTTGACCCATGTCGGTCCGCCATCTGTGGCTCTTGCATTGGAGCTTGTCTCGGTGTCCTGGTCTGGTCGCGAATGGGCCGGGGCCTTGACGTTGAAGCGTTTACACAATAGCCGCGTCGGCTGAAAGACCTCGACCGTCCTGGTCAACTTTCCATACATGCCAAGCTTGGCCGCTTCCTCGGCCGGGTCGGCTACCTTTGGTTCCGGCTTGGAGAGTAAATCAGCTCCCGCCGATCCGTCTGACGGCACAGGCGACGCCTTTTTGGCAGTTGTAAACCTGGATGCCATGAACCCTGTCATGGGTTTGAATATCCTAGCGCAGTTGAAAAATTCCCCCAGCTCTCGCAGGAACTCATCGTCTCCCATGCCCTTTGGCTTGGATGGCAATGGCTGCTTCCCAGTTGCGAAATGCTCCAAATAGGACCTATACCGCGCCTTTTTGGCTTCGTCATCGGCGTATGGGCCTGTTGAACCTCGAGAGATTGCTGCTATAGCCGTCTCTTGCTCCAATCTTGGGGCCTGGTCCCAGAGGGCCTGCTGCTTTTCCTCGTCAGTCAGGGCAGAGCCCTTTGGCAACTCGCCAAGGCCAGGGGGCAGATTCGATTTTCCAGATGCCGCGGCCAGCTGATCGCGAGCTGAACTCGAAATGAAGTCGAATACAGACTTTCCAGGTAAACTTTGTTCTCCAAGAAGAGCAGCGCGCGACTTTGCATCATGCGTTGACGACTTGGCTGCATCGGCCGTAGAGATATATGATGATGAGTTTGTTTCGTCGGGCTTCTTAGATGAAACCCAACCAGAAGGCACCTCGGGGGGTGCGTATTGCGATAATAGATCAGTGAGGTCCTCGACGAGTTTGGCGAGAACAAACCCGTCCAACGGTAATCGCCCGTCATGGCACCGCCCGAGACCATTGCCAGCTCGTGCTGTTTTGGACAAGAATACTGGCGCATTTCGAAACAATGGGTTTACGGCGGCGGCGGTCTTCTTGGCCTTCTTCTTTTTCTTGTCACCTACAATGACGCGGTTATATCTGATTTTGGGTCCGATCTCATACGGATCCTCTTCATCAGACCCCGTGTCATTCAAGATGCCAACGCCAATTCCCCCATTCTTGGGCTTGGACTTCTTTTTACCTAGGGAACTTAGTGATGTAGCACCCAAACCACCGATCATTGGGTCATCGATATCTTCGTCGTCCTCATCTGCGGCAGCGGTGATGCTACTGCCGCCTATGGAAACAAGTTTGGCTTCACCATCGTGTCCCAGGCCTTTGCGGTCAGCTTTGCGAACAAACTGTATCATTTTAGAATCGTCCGGCGCAAAGAGATGGGTTTCGCTAGCTTCCGGCCCAGAACCTTGAAGACCAAGGCGGGCGCTTCGCCGGACTTTTGGACCAATGCCCTGGCCATCTTTCCAGCCCATCTTCCTCAGAAGCTTTGTACCCATGGTGTCGCCTTCAGTCTTGAATAGCCCCATCATGACACTGGCATTGCGCTGCTGCGTTGATGATCCAAGGCCAGCGAAGGCTTGGGATGTCTGGATCTTCTGGGCTTCCGCTGCATCAGCGAGGTCCTCCTCATCCATGTAGTCTTCGGGTCGTTGCTGATTCGATTTTGTGTCATCTTTGCGACGATTGTTACGGCTCGAGACAAATGTTGAAGGGGTCCATCCTTCTTTGGAGCCGACAGTGTTGAAATAACTGCAGCCGAATGTCAGTACATTTGACCATGGCACATGTCCGCGGCTACGACTCACCCTGCGCTCCAGCCGCCTGTGAAGGCGCCGTGAAGGCGCTTGCGCCCTCGCTCATCTCTTACTTCCTGCTTCCATAGCGGCAAGTAGGAACCATCGTCGCGCGTCTCAGAATCATCAGGCAGCGGCGTTCCGAAGGTCGCGAATGGCGCATGGTGGTTTGCCTCATAAGTCGCGCGGGATCGTTTTTGGGACATGGGGCTAGGGTATCTGGACGCGGGCGCGAAGTCCTTGGCCGTGGGTGTGCATCGAGGCGGGCTCCGAAGAGAAGAATGAGTGCGTGGAGGCTGAATTCGACGTATTGAGACGTTGAAGCTCCGACGCCAAAGCGACGAGGTTGACTTGCAGCCGAACGTTCTAGTGGGTCCTTATCGATAAGACATGCAATGGGTAGTGCAGCGTGTCAAGGACCCGGCTGGCTGGGAGGGATGATCCTCCATGCCGAACGGGCTCTACATCATTCGTGCAAATCGGATCAGGTAACCACAGAGACGCCACCACCGGGCACACTGCCTCAATGGGAAGGGCGGTAGGCGGAGGGCACAGGCGGAGGGCACGTATATATGCAGGATGACGAATGGATTCCATCCAGTCGCCAACCAAGAGAAGGATTTGGCTGAGAAGGGAGTCTGACCAAGAAAAGCAACCATCTTGCCAGGGCCCAAGCGGCCGGGAGCGCACGACCGCCACACCGAGTTTACCCAAGACGGTCTTCAGTTCGGGCAATATCTGCAGCAAAGCACCCCGAAGTTGGTATTATCCAGAGCCATGCAATGGAGATGTTGTGGGTAATGTTCATGTAGCTTAGAGCTCATCGAGGACCAGCAACCCCCTTGATTAATTAATGAGCTCCACCAAAAAATACGGGCTGGTTGACTACACCTCGCAGAACCCTGTCCATTACTGGCCATATATCCCTCTTCAGCATCGACTTCCATATTATTCAACCTTTCTTTTGAATCATTTCCACACTCGTTTCATCAGCATGAACCTCCGTCTGGGGCAAGCGAAGAGACCAATCATGTACTGACTGAATAGCGCAGGATGAGAAATGAGGACGTAGCTGGGCCGTCAGTGCAACCTAACACCTACCCCGCGAGGTGCCTTACATGAATGACTCTTACGGGACAGCACAACTGTACAGTACGATATGCAGCCAAGTCACTGTCTGCTCCCGTCCCAACCAATCCACGCTGCATATTTATAGATCGGGCCTGCGAGGCCAGACAGCGGTGGACAGGAAGCGTGGCCTCCAACGAGCGAGCGAGGTAGGGAGGGAGGGATAGGCCATGGTCTGTTCAGGCATTGTGGGTTTGTGTCGTTACTCCTCTGCAAAACGGAAACACCGTCCAAGCGAGCATGGTCACCAGCCTAGTTTGGATGTTGTCAAACGTCAAAAACCTGAATGGGAGCACATTTTCGCTTTCGCACATGCCTGTGTCCAGATGCGTCGGCACACTGACGCACACGCACTTGCGCACACGCCGAATTGGTCGCATCGCAAGGGGATAGCATTGCATGATATCACATCGCATCAGGGGATCGACAGGCCAAGGTAGGCCACGGTGGACTGAGGTTCTTGTGCAGCCATTGCACGAATGGCTCCAGGACACGACGCTTGTTGAGCCGCTTGTTGATGCTCGCGAAAGTGGTGGCTGTCACACAGTCTCATGGGCTATTAAGCAACACCCAGTGGTACTTTGGTCACTACGCGGAGGCGAGATGCACATTGATCGTAGCGAGGGTCATCTCCATGCCCCCGTGGATCTCTAACTTCAATGACCAAGCAAGCAGTGGATGCCCGATCTTACCTCATAAACCCCCCAGCTCCTGTGTGTTAGTCCCTGCTCCCAGCCCCTCAACCCGGGTCCTCAAGCCACTCCAATTTGGCCATCAACAAATACCCACTCCCAGATCACCCCGTTCAGCTTAATGGTGCTACAGGGGTATAAAAAGAAAAAGAAAAACTAAAATAAAAATAAAAAAAAAAGCTTCTGCGTGGTTTGGATATGCAGGCTGAGCAGAGAAAGGGGCGCAAAAGGGGGGCTAGGTTAACGAATGAAAAGGAGCATCTGGGCAGACGGAGCAATGTCACTTGGTAGCTTACTCGTAATTGTCTCGCCCCCCTTTCCCAACTGAGTGATACAAGCGCGCTGTCGTGTGCCATGTTTCTAGCGGCCCTCTACTTTATGACGGTTAGAGACCTGTCCGGTCCAGGCATAGTATATCAGATGCCGCATGCCGCCAGGAGGCGCCGAGAAAAAATAAAATAAAAAATAAATAAAATAAAAAATAAATAAAATAAAAAACGGAGCCGGATCCGGCCACTGGTCTCTGGGCAGGCAGTGCGGTATACAAAGTAATTTATAAATACTGCAGCTAGCGCACTGTCGGTACCGCAGGAGGTCCACTTGAGTGCTGTGGGTTGCGAGAAGTGGTGTCGTCAGGCGAGGAGAGAGCCAAGACCAAGACGCTGGCTCGCCATGGATGTGGGATAGAGCACAGGGCACTGAACAGGTGCAGGCCGCAGCGTGCAGTAGGTTGGCGCCCCATTCGCTGCGATGGGCTCCAGCAGCAGAGCAAACGGTGCAAGGGCGCGCGGCGGCATCCATCTGGGCGCAGCCGGGCCTGTCCTTGGGCCTCTTGGGTGGACAGGTCGCGGTATCCGTAGGCCAGGTTCTGGCACCAGCGTCCACTAATAAGGTACAGGAGATTCAATGGTTGTCCTTGTAGTCTGTACGCATAGTCCAGTGGAAGGCCATTTTTTTCAACCCGCCCCCCGACCTGCGACCGTCCGACGGCCGGGCTGTTGGACCAGATGGACTTGTGGCATTTGTGCTTTTTCTCTTTTCTGACACCGGTGGTTCCCATTTCTTACGCATCGTCCTCTTTTTTTCCTTCCCTCCCTCTTTTTTTTTCTTTTTTTTTTTCTTTCTCTTTTCCTCTCTTCCTCTCCCCTGCCCAGCTACTGGTCCCCATCCCCTTTCAACCCCCTCCTCCCCCCAGTCGCGGCTGCTGCCCGTGGGTCATTTCCCTCCATCCCTCATTTCTAGGCCTACGCCGGCCCCCCGGATTGGCTTCCATTTACAGCGGCCTCCCCCCCACTTGTACCGCCCGCCCACTGCGACACTACGTGCTGCACTGGGCATCGCCGTTCGAGCAATAGCACCAAGTACATAGGCACTACCCCGGGCATCGAGCATCAGAGCGCTCACACACGCTGGAAATACAGCACGCTCCGGATCAAGTTCAGACTCTGACACCTTGATTGCGACGTCGCCCCGGGCTGTCTCTGCATTGCGACCATTGAAGCGAGCGCGCGCCATGAGCACGAGAACGGCTGCTACCGCCGCTGATCTCTCGTCGCGAGAGCCGCCATCCCGGAGCTACTCAACCCGTTCAACCCGTTCGACCCGTTCAGGAAGGCCCCCGCCACTGGCCGTCACCGGTCCAAGTTCTGTCGCTGCTTCTGGCACTGGCAACGCAGTTCCCTCTCCCGCGCTTTCACCCGCCTACACCCAAACCCACGCCCACCACAACAACCACCACCAGGCTCGCCAGATTTCTTCCTCGCACTCACCACACTCGCACGCACACGCACACGCACACGCACAAGCCAACGGCACCAACGCCAGCTCGGCCCTCAACGGTTCCGCTTCCGCTGCCCAGCACCACATCCCCCATCATCACCGCCGTCTCTCGTCGTCTGCCCGCCCCGGTTCCCAGCACACCTCGGCGCCCCAAAATGAGTACGACACCGCGCACATAGCCGCCGTTGCCCATAACTCCTCCAAGCGAAGCTCCAGCAGAGACCGCCCACCGCCCCCGGCAAGGGGCCCCGATCCCTCGCGGCCCCAGCGACGAAGCAGCACTCGATCCAACCACCACCACAACAACAATCACCATCCCGAAATGGCGCCCTCGGCCACCGCTGCCCACAATGGCTCTGCTTCTGCCGCTGCCACTACGCCCTCGCAGCATGGCCAGGCCGACGCTCCTTCGTCTGCATCCGCAGCGAGGCCCTCTACTTCCAAGCAGAGCAGGTCGCGCACCATCATCCCGACCCAGTCGGGCAAGTGGATTTTGGGCAAGACTATCGGCGCTGGAAGCATGGGCAAAGTGAAACTCGCCCGAAAGGAAGACGGCAGTGAACAGGTCAGTTTCCCTCTATCTCTCTCTCTCCTCTATCTCGCTCCCTCTCCTCACGCCTCCCCCCGTCACTCCTGCTCTGCTCCCTCTTCCTCATCCCCGTTACTACCCGTTCGCCTTGTGTCCCATACTATCTCTGTGTTTCGTATGTCTGCGCACAAGCCTAACCACTCGCTCAGGTCGCTTGTAAAATTATCCCCCGTGGCTCAACCGACGATGGCCACCAGTCCCGCGCCGATAAGGAGCGCGCCGACCAATCCAAGGAGATTCGCACAGCTCGCGAGGCTGCCATAGTATCTTTACTGAATCATCCTAACATCTGCGGCCTCCGCGATGTCGTCCGCACCAATCACCACTGGTACATGCTCTTCGAATATGTCAACGGAGGTCAGATGCTCGACTACATAATCTCTCATGGCAAACTCAAGGAGAAGCAAGCCCGCAAGTTCAGCCGCCAGATCGCGAGTGCCCTCGACTACTGCCATCGAAACAGCATTGTTCATCGCGATCTCAAGATTGAAAACATCCTCATCAGCAAGACGGGTGACATCAAGATTATTGATTTTGGCCTGAGCAACCTCTTTGCCCCTCGCGGTCACCTCAAGACGTTTTGCGGCAGTCTTTATTTCGCTGCCCCAGAACTCTTGCAGGCGAGAGCCTATACAGGCCCCGAGGTTGATGTCTGGAGTTTCGGCATTGTTCTGTACGTCCTCGTTTGCGGCAAAGTACCCTTTGATGACCAGAGCATGCCTGCTCTCCACGCCAAAATCAAGAGGGGTCTGGTCGATTATCCCAATTGGCTCTCGAGTGGTAAGACAATACCTCACCCCCACTGTCTGTCGGTAAGGGGCGAGTGCTAACAATGTCACAGAATGCAAGCATCTACTATCTCGAATGCTTGTCACCGACCCCAAGCAGCGAGCCACCATGCAGGAGGTGTTGAACCACCCATGGATGCTCAAGGGCTTCAGCGGCCCTCCTGAAAACCATCTCCCCGTCCGTGAGCCTTTAACAACCCCTCTCGAACCTGAGGTTGTCCACGCCATGCAAGGCTTCAACTTTGGTTCACCCGAGACCATCCACGCACAACTCACCAGAACACTGGAATCGGAGGACTACCAGCGAGCTGTCAAACTATTTCAGCGAGAAAGGGAAGTTCCCGTTCCGGCCAAAGATGCCGAGAAGAGAAGGCCTTTCGGCTTCGACTTCTACAAGCGGAGAAACTCGGGCAACAGTCGCGATACACTCAGCGGCCCCAGTTCCGAAGCGCTGCAGATCGGCAACGACCCGATGAATGCCTACAACCCCCTCTTATCTATCTATTATCTGGTCAAGGAGAAGCAGGATCGAGACCACGCAGAGATGTTCCCGCAGACCGCCGACGCCGTCCGCGATAAGGAGAAAGAAAAGGAGCGGGAGAAGGAGAAGGCCAAGGAGAAGGAGAGGGAACGGGAGAAGGAGAGGGAGCGAGAACGAGAGCGGGAAAGAGAGAAAGAGAAGGAAAAGGAGAAGGAGAGAGAGCGCGAGAAGGCCAAGGAACCCGAGTCCTTGCCAGAGATTGCTGCTCCTCAAGCGGCATACACAAACACCGCTACCTACGAAATGGCAGGTGAAAAGCCAACTGGTGGACGCACGAGACCTCGCGCTCGCACCCACGGAGAAGACGACATGCCCGAGGCTCCCAAGCAAGTACCTCTCCCTCCCCCAGAGCCCAAGACCGAGCCCCCGAAGAAGGAAGGCACCGCTGCCGGTCTGCTGCGTCGCTTCAGCACGAGGAAGCGCAGGGACCCTGAGCGTCTGGACAAGGACCGTTCTCACCCGCCTGTGGTGCATGTGCACTCGCCTGCCGAATCATCCCCGCTCACTCCCCGAAAGAGCTTCAGCATCCGCCGCGGCCGACGCGATCGCGACGAACGAGAGGAACAGGAGTCTCGTTTCCGCTCTGGCAGCAGCCAGCCGCAGCACAGCGACCTGCTCAGCCCTCCCATGTCTGCCGGTGCTGGTCAGTCTCGCAGAACGGGTGGCCTGGGCCGATCTACTAGCGTCAACTCGGCTGAGATGAGGCGGCGCGACAACGTCAGGTTCGGCAAAGATCTCCCGCCCACCAGTGGCTCGGATCAGTCTGTTCTGAACGAAGACAGCTTGAGTTCACACCGGTCCCAAGGCCACTCTAGGTCAGCGAGCCTGAGGGATAAGTCGATTGGTCATGCACGACGGGAGAGCATTCAACGACGCCGACAGAAGCGGGAGGCTGCCCAGGAAGCAAACGTTCCCGAGGAGACGGACGCGGAGCTGGAGCAAAGCGGAGTGTCGACGGATCGTCTCGATGAGACAGAGCTGGCCAAGCCCGTGTTCCTTAAGGGACTGTTCAGCGTGTCCACAACATCGGGCAAGTCTGTGCCCGCTATCCGTACCGACATCAAGCGAGTGCTCCAGCAGCTCAATGTCGAGTATACGGAAATCAAGGGAGGATTCAGCTGCAGCCATGCACCCAGCATCGATCTGAACAGAGTGCAAGATCAGCCTGGAAGCCCCGGACCCACGCCCAACCACAGACGCCGCTTCAGCTTTGGAGCTCTTCGACGAGGGGACGATCGGGAGCGTGAGCGCGACGAATTCCGAGATTCGGAGCGCCCTCCCACAACACCTCGAACACCTGGCCGAGACCGCAGCTTCTCCAATTCGGAGACATCAGTGGACAGCATGTCTGGGCGAAACGGCGGGTCATCGAGAAGGGTACCGGGAGAGACAAGCACGCACGTGCAGAGCGACCTTGGCGGAAACATGGTGCTTGAGTTTGAGATTTTCATCGTCAAGGTGCCTCTACTATCGCTACACGGTATCCAGTTCAAGCGGATGGCGGGTAACACATGGCAGTACAAGAGCATGGCGGACCAGATTCTACGCGAACTCAGGCTATAATTGTCTCTGATGTGGACGCACGACAATAATTACGGGCGTATCATATGGCGTGACGAGAATGGTGCAAGCATTTGGATTAGATGCGTGGCGCAAGACATGGGCGGAGGACTTTGGTTGGGCTCAATGGCGATCACAGCGCAGGAGCTGGGGAGCATCGTATTGTTTGTATAAGAGATGCGGAAAGCAGGGTATGGAAGACGGATTATAGTTATATGGACGGACTCGGAGGAGCACATATAGTAGTTAATGATATATAGTAGTAGCGGAGTGCGGAATTGCGAGTGTCACGGTGCGTTAGACGAGATGATACGAGACGATACGCGACGACGGGGGATGCAGAAGGAGAGAGGGGGCGAGGGGAGGGCGTGGAGAATGCATAGCAAGTTGGAGTAGCATAATGGAAAGAGACATTTGAGGTTTTTGCGGACACAGTGTGTAGTTACATGGAGTCAGACGAATGCATCCGAAGAGAAGAGAACCTGCCACATTGTGTGAATGTCATGTGCTATGTGTAGTAGGTTGTGTAGTGAGTAGTATTGTGTAACCTGCATCTCGACATCGGGCTTGGCATGTCAGAGGCGACGTCACCGAGGACAGGGACAAGGCTGAACACGGACGCGGCTGAGGCCGGAGCTCGAGTCGGCGGGGGGAGACAAGACGAACAGGATGGCCATGAGGCTTGGGCTGAGGCTCGGGCTTGGGCTCAGGCTCAGGCTTAGGCCCAGAACGAGGTGCGGGCAAAAGGCGCGGTGCGGTGCAGTGCAGTGTGGTGCAGTGCGGTGCTCGAGGGTGCAAGTCACGCCTTAGTTAGGTGCGGTTGGGTGGCTGTTAGGGGAGTGACCTCTCCCCACGAGCACAGGCAGGTAGCGGCTCGCGCAATCGCTGGCGTCAAGGGTACCTGGGAGAGGTCCGAGCGCCAGGTTCCGGATTCCACGCGGGACCCAGCGGGTTGCGCCCAAACAAAACCCCATTGCGGTGCCTTCCTTCTCGAAGTTGCCTCCAGCCAATGGCGGGCCCGCAGCCAATCCGCAGCCCCAGTCGCAACCACCACAACTCTCGACGCTCACTCCGGCATCCTCTCCCACGGCCACTGCACTGCACTGCAACAATCCCATCCCGCCCATCGCCCAATCTGCGTCCATCTGCGAGTCTCAGCGGCCGAATCCCGCTCCACGAGATTTTTTGTTTCCTCACGCTCCCGCTCGACTGCATCGCCTGAAGCTCTTGCCCACGTCCGCAACGACACGACGAAACGAGGCCGGCGAAATATCTCCAACGTCGCCCGCCACTCCCACTCCATCGCCCACGTCGTGATAGCTGCATGCACAGCGCCCTCCCTGCATCCTCCCCGACGACCACACGCCACTCCCGGTCCCACGCCAAGCTCGCCCTCGCGCACGCTTCCACGCAAACCGCCACGAGCACCCTCTCCTCTCCGTCCTCCTCCTCCGTCGCCTCCCTCAGCGATAAGTACCGCCCAAAATGATGCCCGCGGCGCACGTCTACGGACACCATCAGTTCACGCCCCAGGGCGCCGAGCAGTCCTGGATGCACCAGCAGTCCGGCGGCCACCACCCTCATGCGCAACAGCAGCAGGCCGCCGCCGCCGCCGCCGTCGTCCAGCAGCAGCACTTCAGCCGCCTCGCTGCAAACGCCCACTCGTCTGTCGGCGGACAGCTCCCCGCCCACGCCCAGGATGCCGCCCACGACAACGTTTCCGAAGACAACCGCCGCACCATGGCCTACATTGCCGACCTCCTCAACGAGAACACTCGCGAGGCTGCCCTTCTCGAGCTCAGTAAGAAGCGAGAACAGGTTCCCGAGCTGGCTCTCATCCTGTGGCATTCCTTCGGTACGTGACCCCCACCACCTGCCCTCGCCCACGGCTCTACGCAAACCGCCCGCCTGGGCTCTGATAAGGGCATTGTTGGCTAACTCTACTCTCGCCAGGCGTCATGACCTCCCTGCTCCAGGAGATCATCTCCGTCTACACCCTCCTCAACCCCTCACAGCTCACTGCGGCCGCCTCGAACCGCGTCTGCAACGCCCTCGCCCTGCTCCAGTGCGTGGCCTCCCACAACGATACCAGGACTCTCTTCCTAAACGGTGCGTGCCTTCACTTTCTGCCGGCGGACAGGCCTTGCCAGAACAAACCCCAAACTAACGATTCGCAAAGCCCACATTCCTCTCTTCCTCTACCCTTTCCTCAACACCACTTCCAAGTCTCGACCCTTTGAGTACCTCCGCCTTACAAGCCTTGGCGTTATCGGCGCTCTTGTCAAGAACGACTCTTCCGAGGTGATCAACTTCCTCCTCACGACGGAGATTATCCCCCTCTGCCTGCGAATCATGGAGACGGGCTCGGAGCTTAGCAAGACCGTGGCCATCTTCATCGTCCAGAAGATTCTCCTCGACGACAACGGCCTCAACTACATCTGCGCCACCTACGAGCGCTTCTACGCCGTTGGCACCGTCCTCAGCAACATGGTTGCCCAGCTCGTCGAGTCCCAGACGGCTCGCCTCCTCAAGCATGTTGTCCGTTGCTTTCTTCGGTTAGTCCCAACCCAAAAACACCCAAACCACCAATCCCCCGCCCGCACCACAGACGCATGTTTGCTGACCACACAATAATGCAGCCTCAGCGACAATGCCCGGGCCCGCGAGGCTCTTCGCCAATGCCTCCCCGAGCCCCTCCGGGACGCCACGTTTTCGTCTGTCCTCCGAGACGACGCGGCGACCAAGAGATGTCTGGCTCAACTGCTCATCAACCTCTCGGACAACGTCGTAGACCCCGGGTCAACTGGCGTCTCCAACATGTAAGGAGCGGGGAGGAGTTTTTTTTTTTTTGAAAAAAAAAAAAAAATTGGGAGTGTCTCCCTATTGTGACAATACAAACCCCTTGTGCATTGATAAAACGGCGATTCACGGAGGATGGGAGGATATGTTTTGATGGTATTCTGGGAAAAGCAAAGAAAGCGGATACAAAAGCATTCTGCATCGTCGATACCCGCAGCCCCATGGAGCTTGTTGCGTCGAAAGGGGCGCCGGCCCTGCAACGACGGCGGGGTCGGCCCTTTTTCTTGCTACGCGTCTTCGACGATAGCTTTGGGACTTGCATTTTGTTTCATGTACCTTGGAACTGGATCCAGGGACTCATTTTGTTGTTGCCGAGCGACAGGTGGCTGTGCATTATTTCTCCCCTTCTTCTTCTTTTTTTTATTATCTGGTGACCAGGCCTTATACCATCTGGCGTCGTCAAATTTTGGCAGGGTCTGAAAAATCGGGTCGAGGGGACATGATTTTTTATGTTGGAGGACATAGGAACGAACGAATACAAAAAAGAGAGGCCCGCGCCTTGCCTGAATGCGGGTGCGAGTGCGGGTGCGAGAGCTGGTGCGAGTGCGAAGCGCCAGGCGGTCGAGGGCGGTTCTGGTTTCGGGATGTCGGAGAGGATGATTTGCTGTCTGTCTTCTTTGCGTCGCAAGCCTGGGATGAGCATCGGGGGGTGTTTTGGGCGTTGGGTTGGAAAGTCTTGCATCACAATCACGGTGTTTTGTCGAGTTCGGTAGTGTTTATAGGTAGGCTAAGAAAAAGAGACGATACGTTTGTAGTAGTACATCTGCGGTGCCGTTGGCGTTTGGTATTTTGTCTTGTTTATATGTACAATGGCTTTGTGACGGTTGGTTCAGACAATAGGGCGGGCGGGTCATGTTTTTTAAAGTGCTTACCTAGTCAAATCAATGACAGGTCATGTTTAGCGCAGTTCAAGTTGCAGGTGTAAGTATGTAAGCGCAGGTGCAAGAGTGGGTGTAAGTGTAAATGTTTTATTGAATTGTATAGAAACTCATGCAGCTCCGTTACTCCGTCATATCCATTACCTGGATATCCCAATCCCACGCTAAGATTGGTGTTGTTAAAAAATAAGACTTGACATTCATGGCCCCTTGGCTCTCTCTTTCTTCCTCTCTCCCTCTCTCTCTCTCAATCTCTCAATCTTAAGGAGACGCATACTTGTACCCGTACTGCTCCTTGGCGGCGTCGACAATCTTCTTCAGCTCGGCGCGCTCCTTCTTGGTCTTGTCGTCGATCTCGTCAAAGGCCGTGGCTCGCGGGGGCGAGGCCGCGGGCACGTTGAGGCCGCGGCGGACGGCCGGGCGCTCCAGGACGCGGGCGAGCCAGGCCTTGACGCTGGGGAACTGGTCGAGCGAGATGGTGGAGCGCTCGACGCCGTTGACCCAGCCGATGAGGGCGATGTCGGCGATGGAGTAGCGGCCGCGCCCGGGCCCGACGACGTAGTCGCGGTCGCTCAGGCGGGCGTCCAGGATGCCGTACAGGCGCTCCGTCTCGCCGATGTAGCGCTGGATGCCGTAGGGGATCTTCTCCTTGGCGAAGAGGGCGAAGTGTCCGGCCTGGCCTTGCCTGTTGCGGGGTGTTAGCATATATATTGAATGTGATTTGTATGTGTGGTGTGTGTAAGTGGACGATGGGTGGATGTGGGTGTAATCGTGTGTCGGTGGAAACAAAAGAAGAAAGATTTTTAACATACATAGGACCGAGGCCGCCGTGCTGCCAGCCAATCCAGGTCTCGGCACGGGTGTAGTCGTTGTCGTCGATGGCAAACGAGAACTTGTTCTGAGGGTCATACTTGCGCGTCAGGTAGCTCAGGATGGCATTGCCCTCAAAGACGGCGAGCCCGTCATTGTCGTGGTCGACAACTGCCGGGATCCTCCCGTTCTGGTTTATCGCCGTGTACCAGGGCTCCTTCTGGACGTTCTGGCCGATGTTGATGGCCTGGTAGGTGTAGTCGAGGCCGTAGGCCTCCTTGAGCTCCTCGAGCAGAATGCTGGCCTTGTAGCCGTTGGGGGTGCTCCATGTGAGGAGCTCGATGCCCTTCTTGGCAATTAGGCCGGTGGGACGGGACATTTTGTGGAAAGGAAGAGGGATTGGGTTGGGTTGTGAGGAGGGTTGGTGGTTTGCAGCTTTGTTAGTGGTGTTGATGTCGATGTTGAGATCTACAGAACAAACAATTGAGCTGCGGGCTCCCCCCGTCCTTTATATCCATACATGCAGGACCCAACAGCACAGATAACTAAGCCCTCTCCTTCATGACGATACAACGGAACGCCTCTTTCACCATCACAAGCTGGGGTTTGGTAATCGCGCGCGCAGAACTCGGTGGAGAAGGGTCCTGCTTGGGAATCCCCCCACCTCCCACGAGCATAGCAGCGAATCAGTTGCGTCATGCGACGGCGATGGCGCCGACGGGGCGACACTGAAAGCAACACTTTACCCGCCCGTTTTACACGGCTTTGGGACACGGGGTGCGCGAGCTAGTGTCCACTTTTGGGCCAACGCAATCGCGCTGCTCTTTTTTTTTTTTCCCTCTCTGATTCCTAAGCAGACGATTAGCAAGATGGGACTCCGGAACCCGGGGCGATTAGCTAATCGCGGGGAAGATTTCGGAACTCGGAAATAAGAGGAGCCCTTCAAGCGTCCCACGATGGACTGAGCACAGAGTCTCCGGCCGGTCGGGGCTTGTCAATTGTATTCCTGTCCGAAAGCAGCAACGGGGGAGTTGGTTCGGAGAGCAGATCGCTAGCTCGGGCCCGAATTGCCGCACGGCGCAAGAGACAATGTTTCAAGAGCGACGATGCGAGGACTCACTCACTCACGCAACCTGCATTCCAACCGAGCTCTCTGTGTGTCAAAACGCCTCAAGCGCAACGCAACGCACTGCATGACATCAGTTTCTCAAGAATAAACCATTCATAAATAATAATAAAAATAATAAATAATTTCAATTATTACTTAAATACATAGATTCATTAGAGTATTATTTCTATTTGCAGTGATATAGGTTGCTTATTTTTTGATGCTATGTAACACGGGGAATTGGACCTCATTGCCAGGTTGCAAAGACCAGCCAGTTACCGCTGGGGTCAAGGATCAAACAGTGAATGCACTTGCCGCATTCAATGAGTCGATTGCACCTGGTTGTTACACGTCACCGCCCCTAGCACCTGGCTAACAAGTGCCCGTGTGTGGGATGCTAGCTAGTTTGGCATTTCGGGTTGCTCGGAGTTTGTGACATGCCTCCTGCTTCCGCAAGGCCTGGTTCTGGACCAACGCTAATATCAACCATTGCTACTCTCGTATCCAATTGGCTCAACTATCTGCCAAGTTGTTGATCAGTTGTAATTATTGCTACGCATCCCGCAAATAAACGATGTATGCCTTTCTCTATCAAATACGGCTGGCTCGCTGGCTCTTTTATTACACTCTGGGGTTTTGTCTTGCTCTCCGTAAAATTCGTCGAATAAATCGCTTCCTTGATCATCCTAGAGTTTATAAACTGAACCATAAGCTCAGTTTAGACCGGGTCCCACGCTGGTCTCGTGGCGATGAGGAACCCAACGAGGCCATTGCCCGCACTATTTGCTTCTATGTTCATAGTTGGAGCGAACAGGACACTAAACTGGTAGCACACACTTGGGACTCCAACTTAGCAGCCATTAGTACCGGTCTAGTTGAGTGATTGTGGTCGGAGTTGGGTAGTTTCGGATGGAATCCAAGCTTGCTAGCACCCATGAGTCAAATGAAGGATACCTTTTTTCATGCGGCGACGACTTGTTAAGCGTTTGTAGAGTAATACGATTAATAATTATTAAAATTCTGCCGCATCTCTGGTCTATAAGGTTGGTAAATAAACGCCGTGTCTCTCTCCCTCTGCTCGAACCTTGCGGCAACGCTCCAGCAGGGCAGAGTCCGAGCCGCCATATCCACGATGCCACCACTTCCCATGTGCTCTCTCCACAGGGGGGTGTTCACATCTCTACCTGAGCCCAGGCCCTTCCATGACGTTAGTATCAATACCTTGGCTGGCTTCCCTTCCACCTCGAGGCCAACCACGCTCATCTGGTAGTCAGTTGAGCAGCTGGAACAAGCGCGCAACTGGCTGAGAGCAGCCCCCGGCTTCGATGCCCCCCACAGCTGAGCCCAGCTTGTATTATTGCGAGTCCACAAGAAGTCGTGGAGGGCCCTCGAAGACGCGGTGCAGCCTGCTCTCGTGCCCATGAGCCCCTGAGCCATGCCGTTATTCTTACTAGGACAAAAGAGAAACGGGTATGCCGTCGTCCACTTCTCATGCTGGCAGATGCGGAATACGTGACCATTTCTGTGCAGCATCTTGTGTAGTTTCGGCACATTCCTCGCCGTGTCATGCCCCGGATGCAGTATCAACTCCGTCTTCAGGATGATGCACCCTCTGGAGACTCGAGCCGAAACACCGAGAGTGATTTTTGCGTCTCCGTCCGAGTACTGGTTATGCGACGCCAGCAGCTCCAATCCGTATATTGCCGAATCGAACCTATGCGATCTGGCGACCGCGGCCACGGCCAAAAAGTGCACCTGTGGTGGGAGGTGGACCGGGTGCAAACGGGCGAGTGCGCTGTTGCATCTGGCAATGTTTTGTTGCTGCATCTTCTGGCTCTCAGTTGGCAGCGGATAATGGAACCGCCGGCACATACGGCACAAAATATGCGACAGCCAGAGTCCGTCCCTTTCCAGACGCTCAAGAAACAGATATCGATCAACGGGGTGAAGCAGGTTGAGCGCTTCGGGGTTGGCATAGTATGTGTGTCTACTGGCAAAGCCGAGCGATGCACGATCCAGAGGAGACAGAAACGATGCGATTTCCATCAGTATTTCCATGGGGATCGCCTCGATGAAAGCCCCTGGAGCCAAGGGCTGCTCCATTGTGAGAGCTGGTCAAAGGGAGTCAAAAACTCCTGTCATGACAACATATGTGGTTGTTTGTGGTTGTCGTTGGACATCTATCCTAACTTAGGAAACCAGGCATCTTTAATACAAAGCCCGCATTTCAAAAAGGTTCTTTCTGTTAATCCATCAAGGTCGTCGAGAACACACTTTACAAACTACATTATACAGTCATGATGGAGTGGATTTCTTGGTTTTGAGTATCTATCATCAATGTTAGGTTTGCCTGTCCATGGCCATGAGGACTAGACCTCTTTGTCCCATGTCAGTCCTCTCTACTATGGGGGCCATCTCCCGTACCGGCTCGCTCGCTCGCTCACTATTTCGCTTTTTTTTAGAGGATCTGCGCAGAAGGATTTCAGTCCCCCCAGTCAGCCAGCAAGGACGGAGCACACACAGCACGCGACACGAATTTCACCCCCCCAAAATATCGCGACAGTGACCAGACGGGGGGTCTAAGCAGAAATGACTCAACGTGATCTTACCGCTATATTCTCTACTTTCTGTGGTTGATCAGGTGGTGCACTATCGTCATCCACTCATCATCTCGTCTGCGAGAAGTCCTGTCTCGGCCTATGTTCTGGTCTGAGCACCCGCCACGGCCAACCCCCCCCCCCCCCCTCCGTTGCCCGGGCCCGAAGCGAAGCGAGACCTCCCGAATGTTTCAGTCAAAGACACCAAAAAAAAAGCATGCCACTCTTTTTTTTTTAAATTATTATTTCTAATAAAACCCATGAAAGGAAGGATCTTTGCTAGGCCTTGTTTTCAACAAAAGTACATGAAGAGTGGGCCACTACTACTGCTACTACTACTGCTACTACTACTACTACCACTACCACCACCCGTGTCTTCTTTTTACAGCACCCATATAGATATATTCGGACACGAATGGATCAGCAGCAGCAAAAGGATCGGAGGAGGGGGCTTGTCGCGCGGCCCGTTTCATAGGTTGAGACTTGGGGGACGCCTGGGGGGAGATTCGTAACTGCAGAACTAGACGGATGAGGCTGAGCAGGTCTCAGAAAAGGTGCGCGCACGCTGGGGATCTTTTTTTACTCGCCTTGGGCGACGGGCCCAACTCTATTCCTCGGGTTTAACCAGCCTCCCTACGGAGATCGTCGTCCCGCTCCGTCGTCGTCGGACCCTCGTGATTCGGGTCTCGTCATGTTCAACCACGACGACTAAGACGACGCGTCGCACGGCCAGATGATTGTCCCGTCCGTCCCCACCAAGCTCTCCAGGTTCCATTTCAAAGGGGGTTCCATAAATTATCACACACTTGCAGACGCGGGAGCGAAGTTTATGGAAACAAAACAGATACCCCCAGACTCCCAGGGGGGGGGGGGGAGGCTATCGTGCTCTGCGCTCTGCTAGACAGTGATCGACATTGGGTTCTGTATAACACGCCCCCCATAGCGTCGTGGTTGAGCCTGTCCATCGTCGTCGTCTTCAACCCCCATGTCGGCACCACGTCTGCACGGTTTCTAAAATAGGGACTGCCTTCACGGTCGGATTCGTAATCACATAGCAGTCGCCGTAGCATCCGTGGAATTTAGGGTACTCACCGCTCTACAGGGCCGGATGGTATTACCAATCTGCCCGACTCAGTGGTGGTGTGCGCCTGTGTGAGTGCACCTGTGTGCGTGTGGTGGACACGCGTGTGATGTGTAACGGGGGATGGGATCAATAATTCACTCTGGTATATGCAAAGCTACCCTATACCGACCCGGAAACTCCAGGCCTGCCATGTGCGCCGGGGCCAAAAGCACAGTCAGAACCAAATGCCGTCAGCCGTCAAAAAAAGCTTCTCTGGGAAAGGGGACCAGACAATTGGGTTCTCACCATTCGCTGTGGGCATCATCCAGTAACCCCGCGTGAGAATTACTGCTTTGGGGGTAGAGCATGCGCTGCCATGTTGGTCCCTCACATGGCGCTTGTGCAGCCGGTAATCAGGAGATAGCCTCAACGGGACAGCACCATGTGAGAGGGGTCGGTCATGGCTCTCGTCGTCGCAGGCGCCTCCTAAACACCTCACCGGGCCCAGTTTCTCTTACAAGGAGCCCAAGCAACAGGAGATGGGCACACCGAGGCAATGCGACCTTGACCAAAGGGCGCGGCGCACACGATGCAGTCATCTGTCATTCCAAATCAAGAACCTTGAAACCGAGAACGCCCGCGTGCCTCATCCCCGGTTATCTCCCTCTAACTCCATCCAGTGCCGCCGCCAGTCCCAGGGCCCTGGGTCCACGATGGCGCCACTCTGAGATCCTTCACATGCCCCCTTCCCCAGACTGCTTTGAGAGATGCCGCGGGCATGCGGCACTCGATCGAATTTCCTTGCGGCGACGGCGGCATCCTAGGCCGCACCCGGTGATGGTTCTGGAATCCGGGCGCCGTCGCAGCGGCGGCCGTGTGTCATGGCGGCGGCGAGAGGCTTCATCAAGGCAACGGTAACCTAGTGATGGTCTAGGGGGGTGTGTGCGCGCTTGCGGAAGAAATGCTACGTCAAAAAAAAAAAAGAGCCATGCTTTTTTTCTTCCTTTTTTTTTTCCTTGTTTAGTCCTTTTCGGAGATGTCCAGGTTTCTCGTAGCTGCTAAAATCCGAAGTCCCACTCGCCGGATCTTTTGCCAACGAGGCTTGGAAAGCGATGGCGGGTGAAGCTACGACGACTAGGCGACGGCACCGGTAGATCGGTCGGCCTTAGCGCCGTCATTTGATATCTCCCGGTGCTATGTTTGGCGTGAGCAGCGCCCGTCGACGGGGAGAAAACAGAGCTAGCAGCCAGCAAAAGGTTTCAACGGCGGCGCTGGGCATCCGACTCGCGCTCGGCACCTTGGGCATAGTTGGTGCTTGTTTAATTAGCCTCCTGCCTTTGACTTGACTCTTGACTCTTGACTTGAGGCTTTGTGAGGAACCTTTGTCAGTCGCCAAGCCTGACGGCGCTTGCCCCAATCCAAGATCCCGTCAACCTTGGCCGGGTCAGTCTAATGACGGCAAACAACGCGGTAGCTTTAGATTAGCAGCGTCGAAGCGTGCAGTAGAACGACGGGGCCTGTTGATCCCATCGATGCTTGAATTCTCGCAGTGGAGCCCAAGGACATGACGATGACAATGACGACGGGGCGTGTAGCAGTAGTTCGTCGATGGCCCCCCAGAGGCGATGCGATTCAACCAAGCGATGCGTGACCGAGAAACGAAGCTCACCGGCCCGGATGCAACGGGAATGGCGCATCATGGTCGAGGGGTGTAAGGGGAGTGAGGATTGATGCCCATGACAAATCATCCAACGGGCCGTGGCAGCAGAGACGAGAATTTGAAATCATGTAGTACTATTAGTGGTAACGGTGGCAGTAGTGGCAGTTGTCGTTGGTGTTGTTGTCGTTTGCCGCCGGATGACTGTGCAGGGCCGGATAATGCACAGCAAAAATGCGCAGCAAAAGCAGGCAGGGCAGGCAAACAGTTGGAAGCATCACAGAACGTGGACGAATGCATGCACGCGGGCGCCGTCACGATGGCAAGATCGGACAATGCCGATGAGAAAAGAGCGGGAGACGACAAGATGCCACGAGGGACGGGCATGATGCAGGGACTCTCTCGCCGCCGCTGCGGCATGAATTGCAGCAACCAACGAGGTACGCCAATACGCAGCAAAGCCCCGCGGAGCTGAGCGCGGAGAGCAGAGCTATGGAGTCTGGGGTTTGTCGGGGCTCCGTCATGGTGTTGTTGGGGAACGCCCGCTGCTACTCAAACCGGCTGCCAGGAGGCGGCGTTGGCGGCGTTGGCGGCACACTTGCGCCTGCGGAATTGTTCAGGAAGGCATCCAGAACAAGAAGGAGGGGGAGTGAAAGGCACGCGCGCGCCTTCAAACGGTCCAGACCGGGCTCACCGACCTCTCATTGTGCGCCCCCATCTCGGGGAAGGTGAAGGGCGAAGGGAGATTGGAGATGAGGGGGGGGAAGGCATAACGGCCCCCAAATGGAATCTTGGTTGTGAATAGCGTCATGTTGGACCACGTATGGGAAGAAGCAGGAGGAGGAAGAGGAGGGGCGTGGGGCCGCAGGGCAGAGCGAGGCAATGAGGTGGAGGTGAGCCCCCAATCGGCAGGGACTCGGCGAGATTTGGGGTTTGTGGTGGTCTCTTTTCTCTCTCTAAGGATGCTACGTATATAATTTGCCGTTGTCAAATGGGTGCCGATAGGTAGTGTACATGGCATATGTCAACTTGATGTAATGCGTGGTGGTGGTGTGTGTGTGTGTGTATGTGTGGTGCAGCCGACAGAGCGTTATTTTGGCTGTTCGTTCGTTTTCGTCGTATACCCAAACAAGGAGTAGCCGCGCGCTGGTTGGTCGTGGGGCCCACGTTTTTTCCACTGTGACTACCGCTCGGCCAGCGCCCGATTTGGAGGCGTGCCACTCTCGCGTTGAGGCCTTGAAGCCTTGAAGCCTTGTAGCCTTGAGGTTCTGTTCTGCGTGCTATGTGTATGCGTGTGAGTGAGTGAGTGAGCAAGTATTTTGTGTGTTGTGCTGTGCTGTGTGGACAGGGGGGTAGGGATTGAGAGGGGGGCCGCCAGGAGGGGCGGGCGGCTTGGGCTGCTAGGGTGCTCGAGAATGTGTGTGCTGGTTGAAGAGCGGCCCTCTGGTGGTCCTCCGCCTTTTCACCACACAATCGAGCACTCTTGCACGTTAAACTGGCGGGATGGAGCCCATGCCACCCCCCGGACGAGAAGGGAAATATGGGGCAGGGGTGGTGGCTTGGAGACCCCATTTGGGGCTTGGAGCGGGGGTTGGTGGGTTTGCCAGTTTTGGGGGCCGAAAGGGAAGGGAAGTGTGTACTAGTGCTGGTACCAGTACTGGGAACAAGGGACAGGACAGCCAGGTCCGCACCATCTGCTATTGCTGCTGCTGCTGCTGCTGCAGCTCTGGCTTCTGTGTGGGCTCCTCCTCTGCGCTATGCTCGATAGAACGTTTTACATGCCTCTCCGCCAGTATCTTGCCCCCGATCCATCTCCTCCCCCCCTCCCAGCCTCACATTAACCTGTCCCCAGCAGCAGCAGCGCACGGCTCGGCCGGGAGTGGCGGAGCAGAGCGCCGGACCTACGGGGCCCAAGGAGAGGGGACGGTTGACGGAACTGCACCGGGGGGCGTAGGGCTACCGGCGAGGTACTGTAGGTACGGGCGGTACCCAATGCGTTCATTTGCTGTTTTTTTTTTTGTTTTGGGGGACCTCTCTGCTCTCACGATCCCGCTCTGCCGACCCAGCGTTCCATTGCCGTTGAGCGCTCGTGCATAACCGTACGCACACGAGGCGACCTTGATGACGAGTTATCACCTATTCAGTCGTTCGGTATACCGGGGTCCCAGTTTAAACGGCTGCCTGGTGTTTTGTTTATGCCCATTTTCACGACACGAAACAACCTTTGCCGATTGCTCGTATATCCCCCCAGATTATTTATTTAATTTTTAATTTTTCTCTACATAGACACCTCTCCGCATGGCTTTTTTGTTTTATGTTGTATGATGTAGACGTGATCTGTCGTGTCGTGCTGTCGCACATGCTTCCACGGAATGCGTCCCGCACATGACATAGCGCCCAGCCACTTCGGAGCTGAAACCGAGGAAGGCAAGCAAGATGCGAAAGAGTGCCGCATTTTGGATTTTCAGCAGTTTCCCAGGACCGAAATCTGTGCATGATTAGCATGCCCGATACTGCGTGACCTGGCTCCCCAGCGTTCTCAGCCGCACCCGACAATGTCTCGCCATAACAGGCGCAAGCCGCCTGCAACCGCGGACGATACCATTCCCCTTTGGGTTACATCCAGCGCCCGCTTCGGGATTGGGCTCTGATTGGCTGGCCGTCACAAGGCACGGCCTGCCATGTACCCCGTAACTTTGAGAACGCACAGCTCTATCGAGGGACAACGCATGCTTGGCGAAAGTCCAATTCACAGCCCGCTCGTTTCTTTTTCCTTCTCGTCCCTGGTCCCCTTCTTTCTTTTTCCTGTATCGACGCTAGCCCGCCCCATTGGTCGGCATCTGCAGCCGAAGTGTCTGGGATGCCATGGTGAAAAATAGATAGATGAAAGAAAAAAGCAACGTCAAACCGGATGGGTCGGTCAATGGGCTTTTTCTTTCTTCTCCGTCTTGCGCCGTGATGCGAGTCTTTGCTGGGTCGGGGAGGAGACCACCTCCAGGGCCAATGAGGGCCCACACCTCATCTTGTTCCCGTTCAGCCCTACGGAGTACGTACCCAGCTCCCCGTAGCGCACTCCCCCATGTGCCTATCCACCCGTTGCTGTCTCGCTAGCAACACGCCCCCTCACTGCGCTTGCGGGGGGCCGTCCCTTCAACAGCTCTGGTTCATTCCCGACAATCTCCAAAACAGTTCATTCGTCATTGCCCGTTCTCGTTCAACATCGAGTAGGAGCGCTCTGGCTGTCATTCTCTCGATAGGCTCGCTCGACCCAGTTTCTCTGGAGCCCTGCGCGGACGTAATCACAGAAAATTAATTAATCTTGGTTAGGCAATGATCCGGGAACCATTGGATTGAACACGCACGCTACCTACGCGACCTTTGAACCACGACCCGCTGCCGCTGCTGCTGCTACTGCTGCTTGCTGCTTGCTGCTGCTGCCCGCTGGCGTTGCGGCGTCCTGCATGCAACACCCCGTGCCATGGTACCGCGACCACCCATGCGACACCACAACCGCAGCCCGCAGGCGTCGCATCCCCGTTTGCGATGTGGGTGGTCCCGGACACGCCGAAGCCTATTGCTAGGCTCACCGCTAGGAACAGCCCATTCTGCTGCAGCCCTATGGCCTTGAGTGCCGACTTTCTG
Source organism: Calonectria multiphialidica (assembly GCA_020623665.1). NCBI lineage: Eukaryota > Fungi > Ascomycota > Sordariomycetes > Hypocreales > Nectriaceae > Calonectria > Calonectria multiphialidica. Next base: position 48,539 of record JAHVYC010000095.1, on the reverse strand, counting down.
GCGGTGCGTCGCATCCCCAGTCCCCTCAGCCTGTGACGGGTGCGGGGATGCGACGGGCCACTTACACACGCGAGAACACCTCGAGCTCCAGTGAAAGCTTACAGCTCCGAGCTCCCCAGCTCCCTGAGTGCTCGCTCGCCTCCATGTCGAAATGGCGGGATCGACCTCGTGCTTGTGCTTGCCTGTCGACAGGGCTCGACATGAGCTCTCATCATCCATGGGCCTCGGTCCCACGTCCTCGGTGACTTGGCCCCCCTTCGAGTCAACCTTGTGCTACATTTGCCGCATGATAGGCTCCCATCCCGTCATCGATGATTTCACTTATCGGTATCGGGGACCTGCAGCTCTCGAGGTGACTCGATGGGGCTTTCCGCATTCGCTTCGCTTCGCCTCCTCTGGTGTCGGCTGCCCCGAACATGATGCCGGGTGATGTGCAGTATGATGTCGCCGGCAGCGATTTAATTGTTACTGTCACCGCTCATGCGCCCGTCTGTACCTCTTTGTTTTGCCTTCTGCTATCTCTTCGGGTCGCATGCATGGTGTGCGCCTTGCTGGGCGCCTCCTCAACTATGTTTTCGATAGTGTGTCTCGCTTCTGCCTCCGTGAACACCGGGAAAAGGGTCCACCCCGACGCGGAAGATGAGGGGCCCCGAGAGACGGGGGGTGTGTGCGTGCGCGCGAGAGCGACGTACCTGATGGAGGGGGAGAGATGGGCGAGTGTACGCGGAGCAACAATGTGCCATGGTTCACGTGACCTTGTACAGAAGAATTTAGCCCACATTCTCAGGCTGATGGGTCGAATGCGATCGCATTGGCAAGGCGGCGGGCGACCCATCCCCCTGTGCAGGCGAACGACACCCCCCTTCCCCTCCCCTCTGGATTGCGTTGTTGTTTTGAGTATGAGCCCCAATGATGCCACGACTGGCTGTGGATGGCCAAGCCAGCGCCGGGATGATTAGATTTGCCGTCGAGTATCGATGGATCGTGGAGCGAGTGCGAGCGCGGGAAACGGCCCATGAGGCCGGAAAGGGAAGCATTGCGCGCACCCCTAGCTCCCGGCTCCATGGAGCTCCGGCAGCGCGCGACCTGTCGCCGTCCGGGCCCCGGAGGAGGATCAGGAGCTCGGACACTTTGTGATCCCTTGGCAGCGATTGAAAATGGCCTCGTAATTTGGCTAAATCCACATGGGCACACCAAGCAGACGGCAGGAACGCACCCAGAACTCGAGAATCTGCAACGTTCCGGCGTCGCCTTAGGACGGACTGGGAGGTATTCTTCGACATTGCCGTCTCGATTGTCTTGATGCCGCCGCCAGCGGACAGCTGGCGTGCGCGGTGCGGGGCGGGGAAACGGCCCCAAAGCACCCGGACCATCAAACGGCCTGAGTCCGAGGCCAGACATACATTTCATCCACTCATTATACCCTCCAAACGAGATGGTTCTCGTACCACTTTTCCCCGAGAGGGGTGCTCTCCATCTCCAGCGGTGCGGCTGGCTGGTGGCATCGGGAAACAAAAATACCAAAAAAGAGCAAACGAATTGCTTCACCGAAGGCCTTCCCCCAAAAGCCTCCCCATACTACTCTAGCTGCCCTACACGCCCCTGCCCCATCTCTCGCATTCCGCCGAGCTGAAGCGACGATGCAATGCTCGGGGACCTACAACGGTTTTCCCTGGCCCTGCACAATCGCTCGCAGGCTACGCCCATGCACAATACCTTCAACCCTGCACTGTCGAAGAAAACCGACCCAGTGGCTTCGGAGAGTGAGAACCTTAAACCCCCCCTCCCCTTCTTCCCGACATGACATGGGGATGGACCCCCAAGCCAAGTCTTGTCAAATTAAGGCGCAACCTGGGTTTCTCCCAAGCTTTTTCGACTCCACTCTGTTGGGCTGAGCCGGCGGCTGCTTCATAGGGCCTGGTTTTGCCACCCCCTCATCCCCTGCTGCTCGCAGTTTTTTGCCTGTTTTCTTTACCCTGAGGGGCGCTTGGCGGCCAAGCCAAGCCTGCCACTTACACACCCCTCGAAGGGTTCAACGGTCGATGCCAAGCCTCGCATCTCGTCGCGATATTGCTCCAGTTTTGACGATTGGCTACCCGGGACTGAGGTTTCTTTTCTTTTCTTTTTCCAGTCGTTCGTGTTTGAGAACGAGTGGTCACAAATGGGAAAGTGTATCGGACTAGCCGAAGCATGGCATTTTACTGCTGGCAATGTGTATCGCCCATGCTGGCACCACTCAGCGGGCTGATGCCTCCTGTGGAGGTGGTAATGGTGGCGGTGGTGGTGGTTGCTTCTGTTTGGTTGCCGATTTTCAACCAAAGCTTGGACGTCACTGGTTGATATCAGGCGGCGACCAAGCCCGGATTGCCTCTTATCCGATCGACAGCGGATGGGATGGCACTTTGTACGAGTGCGAACCAGCCAGTCACGGAGAAGAAGTGGCAAACCCCGGGTGCTGGCGGGAGAAGTGGTGGTGGTGTTGCTGAAGATTTATTTTTGTGAGACGTTGCTCGCTGGCGATGTTCATTAACACAAGGCGAGAGTATAATTGTGATGAATTATGATACGCGATGACCCATCGCCGCTCGGCTCTTAGCGTGGAAAAAAAGTCCTACCAAGAGCTAAGAGCTGGTAGGCCCCCAGAGTGCCCACGTTGGCTAACCGCCTGGCAGGCGGACAAGGGATCCGGCGGCCGCCCAGCCGTCTTGCCTTCTTGGCCCCCAAGATCTTTTGTCGGGCCGCTAGAGGGGTGGAAGGCCTACGACTCCCGCGCGACGTGATTGGCCCACTCGTGCTGTGAAGGTTTTGAAATGAGGACGGTAGGGGCAGGAAGGGTGTTGCATCCGCAGTTGTCACACACGAAACAGGTCACGGGAAAAAGTAAGGATGGCACCTCGGGGAAGACAGCGACGGGGGGCGGCCTCGTAGGGCTGGGAAGGCAGACGGGGATTAATGCAACGCCCCCGTAAGCACGCAAAACATGGCAAGTCTGTAGAAACGTTGTACGCGGCACTATCACGAGTGAGGCGACCAAGAGCCCATCGCCAACACCTGGTTGGCCATTTGATATTTGATGCGTGGGACAGCTCGACAAAGTGCCGTACGCCCCCTCCTCCTGCTCCTGCGAGATGGCCGAATACCCGTCCGCCGTGGACAGATGAAGACATTACAATCTCTAGTGCAGTGTGCTGCAGGCTCCAGGAAACAAATCAACGCGCCCCGCGAGGTACGAAGGATCCTAATAAGCTTTATCAAGCGGTGCCACGTACAGCTCGCTTCGGGCTCCCTCGAGTTGAGTTGTTCTGCCTGTCAGGCCCCCCGTAATGGTGGCTTCAGGGGAGAGAGAGAAAGAGGGAAAAGGTACCACATCAACCTGCAACAAATCTGCAAATGGAGGCTCTGGATTGGACAAAGAAGGCAGTTCCTCTTTTTTTGTTTGGTTCTACGTCCCCCCTTCCCGCCGGTGAGAGAAATGAGACGAAGCGACAATGGGACTAGGGCGACGGGATGGATTCAATTTTTTTGCTTGGCGCCCGCATGGAAAAGGAAAAAAAAAAAAAGAAAGGAAAGTGTAAATACATTGTATTGGCGGCCTGTCTAAAAAAAAACACACACAATGAACATGCAGGCCTTTGGGGCTGAAGGCGCGGGCTCGAAAAATACAGCCAGATCGGGCCAAGCCCACCCACGTTTCGAACCTTGCGGCGGCATATGAAAGGGCCCCTTGGGGATAGAATAGACTGTTGGGGGCCGCGAAAGTCCCAATTATCAGGGTTGGTGTCAATGGCAGTGGCAGATTATCAGGGGTAATCCGCCTGCCTGACTCTCCCCCCATGCGCGCGCACACGCAGTAGCTGGAGTCCATCTCCGTAGGAGAAGGGAGGGGGGGAGGGCCGGAAATGGGGTAAAGGGCCCTTACCGACGGCCGACCGGTTGTGGGGCTACTCAGTCTTCAACACGAGAGAGAGAGAGAGAGAGAGAGACAGGGAGAGAGAGAGGAAGGGAATCGGGCGATGATAGCGTTTAATGTTGGATAACACTACTGACGCGAAGAAAAAAAAAACGGCCCTACCTATTACAAATGAGAAACACTCCAGCCCCCAAGTCTGGAAGGGTGCTAGGCTATGACCTCATCAATGACGGAATGAGCGCCGCGATCACATTTGTTTACCAAATTGTTTCGAAGCGTAGATGTAAACAACGGACGGTGCTCGCGTCGTTCCCCACGTCAGTATGGGATCAATCACATTGCCAGCGAGGTTCAAAAGCTTTGGCGAATGAGGGGCCCCGAATCTTCGCAAGCTGCGCTGGGCTCTTGACCCCTCGTCTGAAGATCCCCCGCATCGGTCAAGGCACCCATCGCCCTCCATACCCGACTGGCTGAGACGTATCTGCATCTGGGACACACACATGTCAACAAACAATGGGCTTGAAACGTTCCACCAACCAAGTCGCCGTGTTCTCAGATCCAGATGGACAGGCTCGCCGAGCTGCATCGGCTGGTCCGCGGCTGGCCTGCTCGCCCCTCACCACCAACACCGCCGACCACCAGCGAAACACATCCCCGGGGGTGCAAGACTGGTGCAGTAGCGTCACCTGCTGACCGGGCTGGGTGCCGCGAACCTGGCCGGCCACTGAACGGCCAACACACGGCTGGCGAGGACTGGGTTTAGTAGGGGGCTTGCTTGACGAGAGAGTTTAGGTATGGTCCGCCTGCTGAGATCGGGCTGGGGACGGGGTTCATGATAACTACCGATGTTGGCTGAGGAGTGAGTAGGCGGGCTGCATCCCCCGCCGCCTGTCGAAACCTCTCCCATGCCCGCGCCGCTGGCGACCCGTGTAATCTACATGTCTGGCATTGAGTGAGGCCCTTTGCACTGCAACCCGCAGCAATAATCAAGGTTATTCATGCTAAATTGTCAGACGAAACAAGCTTTCTGACTTAACTGAGTGAAATATTGAGGAACAAATGTATCAACCTCGACGGCTTGATGATGCAACTAAAAAAATCCGGCCGAACAGCCACATCGCCGACCAGGGGTGCCTCGTCCACACCGCCCAAAGCGGCATGTCGCCCAGAACGCTGAATCTAGCCAGCATCTGTTCGATGGTTGTGCCACGACTAAAAAGTAAGTGCACGAGATTGGCCGATGTGACGCCATGAATTCTGCCGACTAACATGTTGTGTGCTTGGCGAGCAGGAAACTGGTGGTGGTGGAATGGGCGATCATGGGCACCCTGGGGACGTGCTAGTCGCTAGTCATTACGCGTTTCCAAGAAATTGTACCTCTCCACCAAGAAATGAGAAAAAGGGATCGAGGTTGCGAAAAGCGCTCTCGGCAGTGCGCAGAGCAAATCGGCCGAGTTCTGGGTTTGCTTTTCGGGGGGCCCCATCTTCGCGGAACCACCGGCATGGCTTCCTGGAGAGATCAGCTTTGCTGGAATACCTACCTTGTGGGACCCGGTCGGGTCGCCTGGGGGCAACGAATTGGTGTGAGGGCACGGGAAGTAAACTAGACCTGTTCGTTTACCTTCAAGCGTCAACGTCTTTTTCGGGTTACCAGAGTTCCGGAGGGCCCAGTAACTTTAAAATGTCGGACCAGTCGTTGAGGACGTTGGGCGAAGCCTCCTCGTTTTTGAGACCAATCCAGACCCATCCAGACCAGTGCAGCGTGTAGTGTCCTAGACGCTGGGGTAATTGATTCTGGCCTGTTGATGGCAGAGGCAGACATGCTCGAGGGCACTAAGTCACAGCAGCTGGGGCCATAGTAGCCAACTGGCCTCGGTGGGTTTTGGCCCGCAGAGCTGGCTGAAAAGAGAGCAGCGTATGGAGTACGATGCGGCAGCACCTTGTGGTCGAGTGTGCGACGGGCCAATGCAGCATGCACGGCCAGGGTTGGCCAGCACGGCGATGACCGAATCACGACCCACGTGGAGATGCGCGCTTACGGGATGCATGCGGCTTTGGTGCATGGCCGCTATTGACGAGCCCAAGGCGCTGGATTGGCACGCGAGAGGCGAATGAAAAAAAAAAAAAAAAAAGTTGTGGAGGGTGTGCGATGTGCTGGATGTCACCTCGCTGGCGTCGTACGCTATAGGTTGTGGTATTCAATATTGTGCCGACGGGACGAAACTTGGTTCAAGGGGACGCTGACGGTGGAATGACGCGCCCTTGAAGTTATCGCGGGTGGTAGAGGTGAGAGCCTTCTTCTCTCCACAATATCGCCAATGTTCCGGAGAAGAGGCTCCCTTGATGGGGCTCATTCCATGGATTTGACGGGGCATGATCTGATGGCGGAGGGATGGGCTCTGGGCAGTCAACAGTGGGTGAGAATGGTACCGTCGCCCTAAAACCCCCACCACATCCATGCCACGGGAACTAGGCCCGGGGTCAAACGGAGCTGCACGGAGCTGGAGGGGTAAGAAGAAAAAAAACACCAGCTAAGAGCGTAGACGGGCTATCCTTGCCAGCGAGTGAGACATGCGTACAGCGATTGAATTTGGGGTGGACAGGTTCAGCTGGTCAGGGCTGGAAGAAGAGTTGTAGACTAGCACTGCAAGCGGGCAAGGGGAATGTGTGTGCCACTACCACGGAGTGCGTTTCCCGCAGAATCGCCAGTTTAACTTTTTGAACAGGCCCAATTGACATTGAGAGACGGGTTGGTCATGGTGGTGCATGTACATGAACTGCAGCCATGGCCTGACTGGGGGTGTTTATGGTTTTTGGCACCTTACGTGGTGTGTGCGTGTTGTGTGGTGAGAGCGGGCGTGGGTGACGGTGGTTGTGGTGGCTGCGAGAACCATCGTATCATGACAACGGGCTAACGAGGAAGTACGGCAATTCGTTGAATACCGAGACAGAGCGCCGCTAGGCATTGCGACAAAGGGTTTGTAAGGATTTTTACTTTGCTTGGTATGCCCTTACATGAGCGGTTTCTGCTGTGTTGTCTGAATGTTTCAACTCGGGTCAGCTTTTTGGTCTCCCAAGTCACCGGTGCATAAGCTGCATGCTGCTGGCTCACAGTTCACTGCGGCCTCATGGCGCAGCTTATACCCGATCAGAACATGGGGATGTGACGATGGGCGCAATTCGGCATCTCGTTTGACATGGCCTTTATCCTGCCTGTCGGACCATTCCATGCTGTCGAACCATCTGCACCAAGGGCCAAGACGCATGGTAGGCGAGCAAAGTCATGTGCATCATCACTCACCCCGAGATCATACCGTGGTGGTCAAGACCGCTCCCCCACTGTCGCCGCCAGTTCGAGGGGTCAATTGGAGCTGGCCAGGGCAGCGCCCCTGGCCCTTGATCAATGGCCACTACCAATCCCAACGGGATATCACTCAAGTGAGTGTGTGTGACAGATGGGTCATGACCCTGGTGCCTGCTCGTCGGCACCAATCTTCTCTCGTCGCACTCCGGAGTTCTGCATTCTGCATCTCGATTGCGGCATTGCGTCACAGCCTCGCTCCCCTGATATCAAGGCTGCGCACGTTGCCAACTTGGTGGTGGTAGCTTACTTTGACCCTGGACGATCAATGTAAGACGGTAGACGAAACGGGACGCATCGCATTGCAACTATGACCGCTTTAGCCGTTATAACGGTCGCTATTAATCAAAGGCTGCTCGTAAGGTTGGTGCATATGGAACCTTTGCCCCCCTTTGAAAGACCTTGATTGAGGCGTTTAGACTATGCATCTCGCGCCAATAGCGGGAGTAATGTTGAGGAAGAACAGGTTTGAAGTTCCTCTACGTGAACCAACCCTCCCCACTCACATCCCGCGTTAAAGTCGAGGGAGATAGTGGGCGTGCCTGTGCGCCTTGGCATGCCGACTTGGCCTTCTCTGGGCTTGCTCGTAAGGAACCTTCCCACGTTACTTCGATTCTCAATTGGTACATTTATTCGGTTCTATCGGCCCAAAGTCCCAACCCCAGCGCGTTTGCCAAGATGTCGTCCAGACCACGCCGGACGCAGATGCACGGCCGGCGGGGATGTTTGCCCCGTCAGCCGCAAGGATTTTCTTCCTCTTCTTCTTCCTCTCTTCCTCTCGGGTCATCGGGCAATTGAATAGGTAAGCGTGCACCCAGTAATGGGGATCCTGTGAACCTGGGAGGGTCGGGAGGCATGGAGGCAGATTAAACAAGGGATAGGGTTTATTGGAAACGAGTGCCGTCATTTCCATTGCCATTCCCGCCAGTCACTTCCATGTGTGGCAGGTCGTTGAATTGGCGGGCCCAAAGCGGCTACCAAACTTTTGGGAGCCTGCGTTTCCCTCAGGTGCCGCTCGCGATGGCGCATGACATCACATCCGATGGCGCGCTGATTGGGTCTCGGCTTCGCAGGATCCAGGTTCCCTCAGGTAGGTTACCTCACTAGCCCCTAGCCCGCAATGGAGACGTCCCTGGCGCTGGCGCCAGCACACCAGCCAGTACTAGAGCCGGCCTCCCATTCAGCTTGGGCGAACGCAGGCCGCCAAAGGCCCACTCCAGTCGACGCCGCCGGGGCTGACTCTGGCCTCGAATTGAGTGTTCAGACTGCGATGGCCCTTCAGGACAGACTGCGAGAGCTTAGACCCCGTGGTAGGACTGCCGTTTTGCCCGCTTTGGCACCCGCCGCACACCGTTTGAGGTGTTGGAGAAAGAGAATTTACTTACATACCGGCCTGTCATCCGCACCTGAGGAATGTATTGTAGGACTGCGCAGTCATGCTGGGGCACGGGAGCCCACCGTACGAGTCGCAACGGGCAATCTCGTCGGCGTCACACAGGTCGCCCAGGCCCGGACAGGACAAAGAAGGGCTCCATGACGATCGCCTGGCCGTGAAACACCTGCATCTACCAACAAACCGGTTGATTAATTACCTTGCCTTCCCCAGGGTCCCCTCTGAGCCATACGGCAATGCAACCTGGAGCAAGGCCTGTGGCGAGCCAAGAGCAGGACAGAGCAAATGGGCGTCGAATCTGATGCACGCGGTAATTATAAATGGAGCTGAATCACCACGCCGTAGTTGGGAGAAGGCTGAACAGGTAGGCGCTAGCGACAAGTCGGCGTGGGCTTTGACATCTTCCACGCGCTTCAACGCCTTCGGGCCCTCTTCACCTCACCTACCTGACCCTAGCGGCGGTGATCCACCTGCAGGCGACAACCCACTAAACCCACCCACGGCGTGCTCTGTACTGGCTGCTGCAGCGCAGCCCCCCCATGCAACGTTGGACTGGTCTCGCGGCTCCGGCCCTGTTCCAGATTTCTTCTTCTTGACGCCGACGCCCACGCAGCTGTGACCGCGCCTCTCTCTTCTTCTCTTCTGTTCCTACTAAACCCTCTTGAACTCCCACCCTCGCACCCGAGTGAGAGGCTCACCTTCCAACCCAATTTCCTCGTCAACTCCCTTTTCTTGGCGAGGACAAGACTACACTAGGCCGGGCCCCCCCTTCAACCACCGTGGCCGGCTCCTAAACCTTGAGCCTGAACTTGCCTGGCGCCCCGCAGTCAGCACCGTCTCACTTTCAGCCGGTCTCTGCCTCAATTTTACGAGGCCGAATTTGTCTGGGACTCTTTGCTTGTCGCGCCCGACGGCACTTGCCCAGGACTCCCCTCCCTTTGGTCTCCTTAGACACAACCACCCCACGACTCGCGACATTTAAGTATAGCCGCTGCCCTCGCCGGCGCACCCGCTCCCGCCATGCTGGAGCCTCAGGGTATGCATGGCCCCTTGGACCACAACAATCCATATGGCCACTCTCGTTCACGAACTACCTCGTCCAATACTTTTCCTATGCAGCTTCAGAACCCCATGGCAACTCACCTCGCCCAGCCGGGTCTGAATGCCCAGCACACTCGCCGCTCTCCCTCGGTCAACACCTTCAGCACTGCTTCGAGCATTCCTCCTCCTGCCGCCTACCGCACCTCATCAAACTCCGAACTACGTCGATCTATCTCGAGCCGATCTGGCGGCAGCCCCCAGCCCTCCGGCTATGTCGCCCTCCTGCGAAAGCAAAAGGCGACAGTGTGGTGCGATCGTGCCCAGTATGAGGACCCGCGGATAGCAGCCCAACAGCGCGCTGCCAAGATGCGCGCAAACCTGGAGGTTACCGGCGGTAGCTACGGATCCAACTCCGGCCGCACTAGCACAGGACTCAGCACTGGAGGCAAGGTCTCTGGCAAGCTCCCCAAAATCAGGCATCACGCAAAGACCCCTGTCGTTGGCTACGCTCCTGGCGAGAACCACGTCGGCGTTGGGGGAGTGCCTTTGCGACTGAGCGCTACCGAAGTCGAGGGTGAAAGCAGCGAGGATGAAGACCATCCTTCCATGGGGCGGCCCCAGCATCGCCGCACCGGCAGCAGCGGCCGAAGCAGCACTGCCAGTGGCCGCCGAGGACTCACATACCGCTCCTCGGGCAACATGGGCAGCCAGAGCGGTCGAAAGTATAGCCCCGGTGATACCCCTGAACGCACCGGGAGCATGGTGGAGGCAACGGAGGATTTGGTTGGTGGCCACGACGATGCCGCGAGCGGCAAGGCGCGAAGCACACGAAGCGGGAGCAGCGATGAGCGAGCTGACAATGTCGGGGAGCTCGGAAGTGCACCCAGACTAGCCGCCAACTCTCTTATTCACTCGGCGCTTACGAGAGAGAAGAGCACCAAGTCTGCAGACGAGCTTAGGAGGCGCGGAAGCGTTGATGAGCGGACATCTACCCTCACCTCTGGCCGTCTGTTCATCGCCAACCCCGATTAAGGGGGGTGTTGTTGAACAAGATCCCAAAACCCACGATTCAGGAGAAACGCAGATCTGTTCTTATGATACATTCGTTCCCATGTTACACAGGTCCTTGGACAAGGCCCTCTCGCATTGGTTGGCGTTTTTAGCATTTGTTTACTTTGTTTCCTTTTAACCTAAAATTCAACTGTCGCTTTCCTGGGTCCAGATACCCCTATGTTTTTATTTTTGAATCCCCTCGCTACTTTGTTGTACCTAATAGCTGTATGGAGCCCTGGGGTCGTTGGAAAGGCCTCAGTGGTCAAAGGACGGAAGGGGATTGGGAAGCTAAAAGATACCTCTCCGGACAAAAGCATGCTTAATGAGAAACCCATTCGCTCGCCTTCAAGGATGATCGCAACACTTGTTCAGGTGATGATCTGCTTAGTCGATTCTGCTACAGTAACGTGGGTCTCAATTGAAGCGCCGTCGGCTCCCTCTCGTATTCATGGAGTACATCAACTTCTCTCTAACGCCCAATGCCGCACAGTGACGTCGAGACCACCTTTGTCCAGCTGGTTGCATCACCTGAGAACCATAGACGCCGAATCATTTCCCAGCTCGGAGTTAAGCTTCTCGTCGTGTTCAGCCCATAAAAACGTCACTGTCGATCTCCATCTGTCCATGTTAGGCATTTATTGACGCCCTCTGAAGAATGACATTGCCGATCAGATATCCCTGCGCGCCAAGGAAAGCCGCACTAGCCGCAAGCGCGGAGCGAGCGCGGAATAAAAGAGTATTGCACCGCCACAGATGCACTACCGGTGTTTACCCGTAAATGTGGCGTTCGCGTCCTCAACGCGTAAATCACCCCTGTGGCGCCAAATTAACGCGAGTCGCGTCCTCACGGCTTCCTGGGACCGCATTGCTCCTCCAACTTCCTGCCTTGAAATCCACCCACACTCCGTCTCGTGAAGTCGTCAATCGTTTCCACCGCGGGTCTTCAAACTATAGGGGATTTTGGTACATCTTTTGTTTCCAGGTCGGGGCCTTGATGATTTCCTCGCTCCTTCATACCCCTCATTCGGTTCATTCAATTCTCTACCCTCTCCCTGGACATCACTGTGACGACGAAGGGATCACGAGAGCTCGCTAGCTCACATCCCCCATCCATGCCTTTACTGGAGATGTCGCCCAACGTTCAAGAATCGAAGGCTATCGGCCGTAAGAGGAGCCATGATGAATTTGCTAGCGAAGTCAAGGTGGAAGATGTCGGAGAGCTGAAGTCGGTGACCGTGACGATCCAAACAGCGGGCGGGCCTGGTCAGTATACTCTCATGCAACACCTATACAACTATTAACATTCTCAAAGACCTGCCTTCAGCGACCCAGAACGATGATCAGCCCTCTCGAGAGGGATCACCTGGCCTGACGGAGGCCGGTAGCAGCACACCCACCCGAAAGTCACCTTCACCCCAGACTCCAGTGAAACCCACAACATCAAAGTCGGACAACCAAACGCTAAAGCCTACTCCTTCTACCGGTACAGCAAGCCAATCGAAATCAACCACCAACCCACCTGCGAAACGAAAGCGTCTTACACCCGCCGAGAAGGAGGCTCGCGAAAAGGAGCTTGCTGAGCAGAAGAAGGAACGTGAAGAGGCCAAGGCCGCCAAGGCTGCTGAGAAGGCCAAAGCTGACGAGGAGAAGGCAGCCAAGGCTAAGGAAAGAGCTGCTGAAAAAGCCAAGGCCGAAGAGGAGAAGGCAGTCAAGGCCAAGGAACGCGCTGCTGAGAAGGCCAAGGCCGACGAGGAGAAGGCAGCCAAGGCCAAGGAACGCGAGGACAAGAAACGCAAGAAGGAAGAAGAGCTGAAGCGGATCCAAGACGAAAAGGACAAAAAGGCTCGTAGCCAGAAGACTTTGGCCAACTTTTTTGCTATTCCCAAAACACCAAAGAAGACCGACGTATCATCGAACAATGATGGCTCCAATGATGGCTCCAATCCCACCAAGGCAACCAGCGAGAAGACGAAAACCGAGTACGAGAAAATGTTCAAGCCATTCTTTGTCAAAGAGAACACGCGAATGGCCCCTATTGGGTCATTGATGGATGATGAGACGCGGGACGTCAAATCCAGAATCCTGGACGAATGCATCAGCGGCCAGCGAGCCAGTGGGACTAATGGCCCTTTCGATGCTGTGACTCTCTTTGCTCTGCCCTCGAAGCCGCCAAAGCGTGGCAAACTCCACCATCCCGTTAAGCACATCATGGAACGAGTTTATAAAGAAACAGAGAGATATGACACCACCGACCCTGATCATGTTAACAAAGTCATGAAGGATGCCCGCAAGAAACTAGCTAAGATTCCGATGAAGGTCATTGCATTTTCTCAAGATGTGCGACCTCCGTATTACGGAACCATGACCTTTAAGCCATTCGCTCTTGGCCAAAACAACATGAGTCAGCTGGCCAGAAAACCTACAGGCAAAACACTTCCACTCGATTATGACTATGATTCAGAAGCGGAGTGGCAAGAGGAAGAAGAGGGTGAAGATTTGGATATGGACGATGACGAAGAGGAATTGGATGATGAGGACGACATGGACGGGTTCCTTGACGACTCAGAAGACGCGGGCCTGGCTCGGCATGTCTTTGCAAACAAGATGGAGCCTGACAGCACAGGGATCTGTTTTGAAGAAGACGGAAAATCGAACCTCAACCAAACCATCTATGAGCACCGGATGGAGTTTATGCATGGTAAGTTAATGTTACTACTGGTTACAACTCGGCAACTTTACTGATGGCCAAAACAGAAGGTCTCGATCAAAGCTGGGGCATAGACCCATTCTCAACCCAATATTGGGAACCCGAGCCAAAATCGAAAACAGCCAAGGCAGCCGTAACCAAGGCAACTACAGCCAAAGCAACCACATCTAAGACGGGTACCGAGGCTGGTTCTAAGATGCCTCCTCCCCCGGCACCCACAAATGCGTTTGCAGCTCTAGGCGGGGGGGCTGCTGCTGCTGATGCGCCAAAGTTGGTCAAGGCAGAGATTATGAATGACGTGAAGAAAGCCATTCTTGATAATGCAGCTCTTTCAAAAGTCGGAATTGTTGATTTCATCTTCCATCAGTTCCGAGATAATGTGTCGAGAGCAGAGGTGAAGAACACACTGGAGTATGTGGCGGAGAAAAAGGGATCAGGTCGACAAAAGGAATGGGCACTCAAGCCTGGGCACGAAATCTCATCGTGAAGAACTTGTGCCAAGCAGACGAAATGGGATGACAATCATATGGGATTAACTGCTTCTTAGCGTTGGTGTATTGGGGTTTTGATTTGAACGGGTTTGCTTTGAGGGGATAACAGCAGCAAGTGAAACTGGAACAAGCAGATAGGGCTGCTGCATGTGTGTATACAGTAGTGTTGCCGCGTCATGCCAGGGAATGTCATCTGGCGCGCGATAGAGATGCATTGAACGGCTTTTCCCACAACTGAAAACAGGGCAATCCATAGTCCACTTAATAATACGACAGGGCAGGGCACCACTTGTAATTATGATTAATTATGATTTGGACGGTTTGTTTTTGGGTCGCTTTAAGATTGGCCGGCTGGAGCCAACAATGCACCGCATTGCGAATGAGGTGGCTTAGTGGAGCGCCAAATCATCGGCCTTGGCCCAGGCTCGGCCGGGATTGACGGAGCTGCGGGGCCAATTTTGAGGCCGGGAACGTGCCCCTGATGTCTCGCTTCCAACCAAACCCTTCTTGACAGTACATCTAGACCTGCATTCCCTCGCGCAACATAAACAACAATTGACTTCGACCTGAACCCTTTTTGCTGCCCCTTTTCTGGATCGCCCCCGATTGACGAAAACCTCCCGTTTTGAGCTGCATCGACCCCCTGTGCCTATCTCATCAACCGTGCATCGCTGCTGCGTCATAGGATTACGAAGCGTTGTCCACCATCTTGCATCCCGCGACACGGAGTTTTCACGACTCCACGCCGATACCCTCGCCTCTCCTCGCCCGCCCTCCCATCCGACCACAAGCCCGCAATGGTAAATCGAACAAGATAGCGCCGCCGTCTCGTTTCATCTGAACCCTCCCGCGATTTGGGCCGCGCGACATGTGCGCTCGCCCAGCATGGAGGATCCCTGGGGTTCCCCTTGGACCACGACCGATTACTCGCCGCCGAAGATAGACCTGCCCGCGCCGCCCCCCAACGCACACTTTTCCAACTCGGCCGACCACAGCCCGCAGCGCCTCTCGCCCGCTCGCACGCCGTGGGACGATGACGATGCGTGGGGTGGATGGAATGATGCAGGAAAAGAGAGCCCCCGGTGGGGGAGGAGCCCCGGCCTCCGCCCGTTGGATGGAAACGGGAGTGGCCCAGCCACAAGGCTGCCATCGCCATCGCCGGGGGCACGGGATCAATTGGCCACGTTGGAGGTGGCTCGTGTGAGGAAGGATGAGAGACATGGGGATTCTGCCATCAGCCTTACAAATGATCTGCGTCGGGATGCGTCGCGTGAGAGATATCTTTCATCGACGAGGCTATCCGTCTCGTCCAAGCGCAGCGCGGAAGACATCTGGAGACAACCGGATGCCGGGGTTTCCAGCGAGAGCTTGACTGTCCCCAGAAGAGAGCCCATCCAACGACCAGATTCCCCGGACCAGCCACCTCCAGGGCCAGCGATTCGTGTCGATACCGAGTCGAGAAGCTCGAGGCAGTCTTCCAAAGTTCAGGAGCTGGTAGAAATGTACGATGGAATAGCAAAACAGAGCCGAGATGTATCGCCAATTGAGCCACCTTTGAGAAAGGGCTCAAGCAGCGCTTCTCCCCTACCGCACGGAAATATAGATTCAAGCCGAGGGGGGTTAACTGTTGAGCCCGAGCCCCTTGATCTTGATGATGTGGGGGAGTCGCAAGAAGAGACCGAATCGGAATCAGAATCAGAGTCGGAATCGGAGTCAGAATCGGAGCAAGAACTGGTTGTTGAGAAGGACTCTTTCGAGGATCACGTATGCCCCGAGAAAGAACCCCAAGATGAAATCGAAGCATCTTTACCGAAATCGCCACTCGACGCAAAGATGGCAGTTGGCATACAGCTTGATGA
Source organism: Calonectria multiphialidica (assembly GCA_020623665.1). Taxonomy (NCBI): domain Eukaryota; kingdom Fungi; phylum Ascomycota; class Sordariomycetes; order Hypocreales; family Nectriaceae; genus Calonectria; species Calonectria multiphialidica. The sequence continues at coordinate 32,724 of JAHVYC010000095.1, read as the reverse complement.
GAGAGATTCGACTCCCGACGTTGCATCTCCACAATCTCGTGGTTCTCTTGAGAAGGAGAATGTTACATCAAGCCCCCAGACAAAGATCGACAATGTACCCCAGCTGCCGCCCTTACCCAAGATCAATCCACCAGACACACCCTATTCGATTGACCTGTCCAAACTGGACGAGCTATTCCCAGATGTCGAAACCTCATTCCCCTCGCCGGAGCCTGTTCCCGATGTCATCATCGATGATACATTTGCTGCCAGCAGCGAACGCAAAGCTTGGTATTTGATGTCACGCTTTGGCTCAATTCGGAAACACAACTTGGGTGACGATGATAACTATGTTCGCATCAACTGGGGCCAGTCCAGTGTCCGAGACCAAGCCATCAGGATTGTGCGCCGTTGGATGGAGGAAGACTCAATTACTGGACGTGTTGTGCTGGGCCGTCGTACTGGCCCTGCCGGTGCCAAAATCTTCAACTGGGACTCCTCTGCACCGCCAGTGGAAATTTCGGAGCTCTTTGGTCGAAAGAGTCACTCGAGGCATGCATCATTGAACTCCAAGGGAACGGCCGTAACCTCACCTACTGCGCCGGCGTTTGGATGGAGTACCACTAGTCCGATTGCGTCCCCGACTACCTCCATTCCTCCTCCACCTTCCCGAACGTCCGCCACTTTCGAGCGCAGTTCTACAGAAAAACCATCACCAACGGTACCGTTGGCAAAACTGCAGCCCATCGGCCAGCCACCGTCTTGCTCCCAGCCGCTCGCGTCACCCAAATCCCCTCTTGCGAATCCTCCCCAGACCACCGATTCAGACGATGGTGAGGAATGCAGTCAACAGCAACAGCAAGCAGAAAATGGGGAGTTTGAAGATAAAGCCGACAAGAAAGAAGAAATTGAAGATGATGACGATGATGACGATTGGGGTGAGATGGTTTCGTCGCCAACCGTGGACACAAACGGAGGATTCCCGTCGTTGGACGAGGTTGTTGAAAGCAACACCGCAGTCAACGGCACTGCCTCCTCTGGTTTCTCGAAGGCCACCTCACCAATAAACGGCCTCATCAACGGCGCCTCGAAAACGGCGAGCGCCATGGCAGATTGGGCGGGTGTATCCCGCTCCTCGTTCGACGACCCATCGTCTCATGGTCTTCTTCCAACGAGCCTTTCCAAGTCTTCAACGGTAAGCTGGGCGGATATGAATCGATCATCAATGGATACCTCATTATCCAAGGGATTTCTTCCCACCAGCCTCTCGAAATCATCCACAGCGAGCTGGACCGGTCTGTCACGCTCATCGCTTGATGGTGGTCTGTCAGAAGAGTTAATCCCGAACAGAGCGATGTCGCCGCTGAAAGAGAAGACTAGGCCCAATTCATGGGCGTTTGGGAGCGTCAACTTCCTTGACGGCGCACCCAAGCCTCAGCCAATTTTGGCCCAGCCGGCTAAGAGTATTCACACTCATAATCGACAACGCTCATTATTATCGAAGCCGCCAATGGTACTGGAAATCGATTCGCTCAAAGAACAGCCCTCACCCCAGACACCCCATCAACCACCTCCTTCACCACCGGATACCTCAAAAGACGACGAATCAGTCGCAAATATACTACGAGATCTGCCAGATCTATCCTACATGTTACGATGATGTCATGCTGCGTTGGTGAGTGCGGTGCCATAAAAGTTCAGTGCATGAATAACCAGCGTCACAATGGAGACAAATGCAACGGCCAATAATGAATATCGGAAGCGCCGTTTCTTGAATATGGGTGTTAACAATGAGTTTGGGATTACGGGTGAATAGTCATCGGCGGCGTTTTCCTTTGGTACTTTAGATGAAATAGCCTTGGTCAGTGTCACAAAAAATACGAGATACTTTTTACGAATCAATTCTGCCACTATTATGGCTGGCGCGATATGGTCGTCCCTATGAAATTAGACAAACAAAACGTCTATTGTGTGTACTAGGTTTGGAAAACTGGTCTTTAGGATCTTAATTACCTTCCGAAACCGAATGAACGTAAAATAACACCACTGCGCTCACTGCTGCGCCCCCTTCACTGCAGAACCCTTGACAGCCCGGCAGAACTTGCAGAGGACATTGGGGTTATCTGTCCCCTGGGTTATATCCGGAAGCAGCAACATACCCTTTGGGCAATCCTCCGGCCTGGTTCTTACACTTGCCTTCTTCGGCTTGTTTTCCGGACAGATACTCTCCTCTCGACCCTTGGGGGTCAGCTGGGGGCAGTGAAAGCATTTCTCGTTGACTACCCTGACAGAGCACATGGCTACCGTTTTTGGTGTGTATGTATGCGCGCGCGCGTGTGTGTGTGGTCGTTGCAAATCAAACCTCTGGTTATCCCCAAGTGCGAAATCTGCCTGGAGTGAAGAGATCAATGTTATAATTCATCAGGCGACGATTTAGCATACCAACCTTGTTTATATAGACTGATGACTGGGGCTGGCGCTGTCCTTGACACACGAAGAGGTGTCGGTCGCGTTCTCGCGAATGGCTTACAAGCCACGATGAATCACCAAGGAGACCGATGTGACAAACTGTCACCTAAAATCTAAGTTTGGATCAGAACCATTCCCAACAATGTATCCCTCATCTCTTGAGGCGTCATAGCGCAGTTGACTGCCTACCAAATGAACGTATTGAAAAGGGCCAAGGTTTGTTGGCATTTTGTTTATGCTTTCTTCAATGGGATTGGATAGATGGATGGATGAAATCCCGGAGGAAATACAAGCTGCAAAAGATTTAGAGGAGAACTCGTCACGTAGTGGCATAGGCTCTGTCCCGGAGACTCATTCCGCACTGGAGTTGCCGCTTCACCAGGCGTAAATTAGCAAAATTAAAAGATTAGGCTAGAAGCCAGGAATATTCAAATATTTGTGGCTATACGGTTTCATATACGAAGCCCTGCGTGGTATCACTGTCTGAACACAACAGCAAGTACATGTTACACACACTCGCAAACATCGGAAGGATGCGACCGACCGTATATTGAGGTAACATATATGTAACGAAAAGAGATGATTTATTTTTGAAAACAGAAGCCACCGTGTTGCTTGCATGGAATAGATTCGCCTCGAGGCGTTCAAATAAAAATGCGACCAGAGTTGCTAACCCTGTAATCTTCTGGGTAGGAAATCAAACTGGGCACTGGGATCATTTTTCTAAGAGTCATATGAAGCATTAAAGCCCCCGGTTTACCTTTCTTCCACCATGGTCGTTAAAAAGGACTGGTACGGGCAGGCGGGCTCCTCCTTGACATAACACAGGGAGCACATCTAAATTACTGGCCAGATGACCCCAATTCAGAGGTAGCCTACCAATTGGTTGATGGCATTATCCATCCCTGAAGCTTCCAGGCTCATCCTTTATCTAACGCGGGAACCAATTGTGCCCAGGCGAAACAGTTCACAATTCTCAAAGCAATAAGCTAGGTGCAGGAATCACCTCGGTGAAGTAATATCCGGCAATTCTAGCCAGGTTCATAGTGCTGTGAATCTAAATTATATGTTTAATCAATGTAGAGGCGTCATTTTTGTACTGGACTCCTCTGACTATGTCTTGTCTTTGGAAATTTCAATTTGGTGGGAGGATGGTTGACTCAAAGGTATGGGCGATGACACCTCAAATTAATACTCGACCGACATTCTGATCGAAACGCGAGGTAATTAACAGCTCTATCATAAATTACTTACCACCTTAAATGTAGCTAAAGGTGATATCTTGCAATCTTGTTTTGAAAATTGAATGTTGGTGTTCGATCAGGGCTTCAAGCCTCCCAGCAGGCAACGAACTGGCCAACGCCTACCCGACACCAAGTGACACTCTAGGTTGAGGCTTTAGGGAGGAGAGATTCGATTTAATATCCCACAATATCATCACAGCTCTCCATTCAAAAACAATGAGTTATGGGGTGAGCCATCATGACATTGGAAAAAATAGCGTCACGTGACTGAAATCGTTCGATTCTAGTCATTTATTGCTCCATCCAGCACACGAGAACTTACTGGTTTTTTATTGGGAACTTGGGCAATATCACAACTGGCAAAATGGAAGAACTCCCAATAAAACCCTCCGGGGTTCTGATGCAAACAGATTTCATTACACCCGAGCATGAAGCTAAGCTGCTCCAAATATTCCAGCACGAGCTTCAGTGGCCGGAGCGCTCTGGGCGCCTCTCTCTACACTACGGATATACCTTCAGTTACAAGACGTTTGGCATTGACACGGAGATTCCTTTCAAACCTTTCCCAGAATGGCTCGAGCCTTTGCTTCCAACAACGGAGGGCCGTCCACCGGACCAAGTCTGCCTTCAGCATTATGCGCCTGGCACAGGAATCCCTCCACACGTCGACACACACAGCGCATTCGACCAGCTATACTCGCTGTCGCTCGGCTCACCGCTGATGATGCAGTTTCGCGACGGGGAATCAGGCGAAAAAATCGAGGTTGACCTGGTACCAAGGAGCATGGTGCAGATGAGCGGCGACTCAAGACTGCATTGGACGCATGCCATCAAGTCGCGCAAGACTGACACGCTGCCGGACGGGACTGTGAGACTAAGGAAAGATCGCTGGAGTCTCACATATCGATGGCTACGAGAGGGAGCGACGTGCGAGTGCGGGAATGAGAAGCTCTGTGACACGGCACAGCGGCGGGTAGGCGTGGAGCGGGAGTATCGTTGGAAGCAATATGAGGAAGACGCGAAAAAGGTTGAAGCCAAGGTAGCAGCAGCATGAGTTAGGAATGGGATGAATGCCCGATTAAGCAGGGAAGCACCCCGGTTGCTTAATAAACGAAACAGATCAGGGTCCCACGAGGGATAAGGCATCTACCTGAGACCATGCTTACCGATTTGAGTAAAGATTGTTCCTCGGGGTTGCGATGGGCTGTTGATGAGCTTGTCTAAGGAGAGGGTGCATTCCGCCTCTGCGCAAAATACGTAATCACCGGCATTGCCCTTGTTCAATGACCATTCACAAACTGATGAATATATTCAGCTGCAGGTGATTTACACGATACTTGCTGAAAGATGATGCGTCATTCAGACGATCCTCGTAGGCGAAGATCCATGCCCCCCTCGCTGACCAACCATATGTCTTATGCAGGTCTTGCCTCACTCTCGTGCCGCCGAGACCGCAAAACATGTCTGATGTATATGAAAATTCATGTGCGCAAAGAATGACGAAGGCCCCCCCATTTAAAGAGCCGAGGGGAGAAGCAAATTTCATCTTGTGGAACCGAAAAATCAACCTTTATTTCAACTCCCTCCCTACAACACAAAAGCCCACCCAAGCACCCATAAATCATCAAACAACTTCGTTTCAATCTCCCCCACCGATCATTTGACTTTGTTCAACTCTTGGAAATTCAATCATCATGAAGTCCACCTTTGCGATCATGGCTCTTGTCAGCCTCGCCCTTGCATCCCCAACTCGGGTAGACAGCTGTGCCAAAGCATGCGCGGAGAAATTCCATGCTTGCAGCGTCGAGAAGGGAGCCAACCATGCTAAATGCGGGTCCGATTATGCTGCTTGCCTCAACTACAATCCATTCGAGAAACAGCCCTTCGTCACACCCACTGCCTGCTCTACATCTGCCGCAGTCCCTACCTGAACAACAACTATAGCAGAGCTAGGGTAGGTTCTAAGGCAAACGGGAGGCATAACTGGCATGGCGAATTAACTACCTTTCGAAGTGACGGGATACGAATTGGCCCGGCCGGGGTTGAGGGGGGTTTTACGAGCACTCATTAAATATCTTTTTGTTCAGTTCTGGTTATATACATACCCACATCAGTTCAATTGAAAAAGTATGATTTGATTTAAGAATGGCGACTGTCCATTAATCTACTTATGTTGCATTGCCCAGCTCCGGAAGCCTCGGACTCGAGGGAGAGGAAGTGTTCGGTGGCATTCATTTGGGTCCTCCACTCCAAATCCCATGTCATGAATAGTCTTGCTCAAAACTTGAATGTTGAATTGGCCATTGTTTATTGGTCTTTGAGCCGTGAATCCTGGTGGGTAGTATTGAAAGAGGTATTCAATAAGGCAGCTGCTGTTATCTGGATAATCTGGCTGCACCCTGTGACATAATAACTCATAAAGAGAACCGCATCCATTCTTTTTTGTACATGATTGACTTCCATGTCTCAGACCTACCTATGTGAGCGCCCATGGGCGCTTACGCCGCTCTGTGACGCTATTGATACAACCCCACCCAATCCTACGCTCCACGTCTTCATCACCGGGAAGTTCCAAGCGGGGCTGTCATCATCAGGGCGTAGAGTCCCGGTTATAAATAGTACATCTTCCTCAGCTGATTTTCCAGAAACTCTCACTCGCATCACTTTTCCAAAACTCGTTTTACTCAGTTACATATATCCAAAATCAGGTATATACCAGCACCGGTCAATTATGGCCAGTCAAGAGATCAAGCCACCATGCCCACCATTCACGCTAGAGACGGCTAAAATCAAAGTCAAGGCTGCACAAGATGCTTGGAATACTAGGTTTGAATCCTCGCCTATAGAATCGACGGCATCACAATTCACCATCCTTCCGCTAGGAATCCCGAGGTAGTCCAGATGGCATACACCCCTGACTCGATCTGGCGCAACCGAGATCAGTTTTTGCAAGGTCGCCCAGCCATCAAGGAATTCTTGACGAAGAAGTGGGAAACCGAGAATGGCTACCGGCTACGAAAGGAATTATTTGCATTCACAGATAATAAGGTAATAATATACCCGGAGAAATTAGTTGTGCTGGCTGAAAAAAATCTTTTATTAAACATTACAGATTGCTGTTCAATTTTGGTACGAATGGCATGACGCTTCTGGGCAATGGTGGCGAACTTATGGGCTTGAGGACTGGACATTCAGTGAGACTGGTCTCATGAGAAAAAGACAGATGAGTGGAAATGATGTGAAGATTAACGAGGATGTACGGTGGTTCAAGGATGGTGTCGATGTAAACGAGGTATCCATCTCCGAGAAGCATTGGTAACCCACCCTATAGTAAATCTATCATGACACAATTTTTCCTGGTCCTTTTGACTTTTACTCTCTAGTAACATATTTTATTGACAATGACCGAATATCGACCACGCGAGATCAATTGCTCTAGGTTAGACGATTTTTAATTGAAAGCCGACAACACATTGCGCGATTTGGCTTGGACATGAGACGATTTTACTAAACAAACGATTACATATTTGTACATAAATGATGTTCTAAATTATTCTTTACAGCGAATCGATATTGATCGGTCAGCATCGTTCAGTACAGCGGGGTCTCATATTTCCGGTGAAGGCTTTTTAAGGACAGCGATGATATTCATCTCAAAACTGAGACTAACAAACTTCATCTCTGTTGAGACCCAGTTGCCTCACTTTCTTCGATATGATAGAGTTTTGAGAAAGCCCCTCCATTCTCCAACAACTCTTTTGGTGGGCCAAACTCCACGAGAGATCCCTGGTCAAGAACGGCGACCCTATCAAAGTCGAGCAGAGTATCGATTCTGTGGGCAATCATGATGATGGTGCAGTTGGTGAACTCTGACCGGATTACTTCCTGGATCATCTCATCGGTCTTTTTATCAACACTACAGCACTGGTCAGTTCCATCAGCCGCAATAAAGAAATTAGACGATATTTTACCTGCTGGTCGGCTCGTCAAGTATAAGAACTGGGGCCTTCTTGAGAATAGCACGTCCAAGACAGAAGAGCTGTCGCTGCCCGTGTGATAGGAAACCCTCATCCATCTTTTCATCGAGAGGGCTCTTCTCTTCGCCGACCTTGGCTGTAATCACTGACCAGATCCCAACACGCTTCAGAGCGTTGATGATATCTTCGTCAGATGCTACCCCCATCGGATCTGCGTTGAACCTTATGGTGTTACTGAATAGAAACGGATCCTGTGTGAGACAATTCATCTTTTCGCGGATCAGAGGGCGAGGCACTGTCGTAATATCTTCCCCGTCCAAAACAACCTGGCCTTCTACAATATCCGACATCCTGAGGAGCGACTGGATGAATGAACTTTTACCGCTGCCGCTGCGACCGCAAATTCCGAATTTCTCGCCATGTCCGATTTTAAAACTGATCCCGCGCAGTACAGGCTCGGTGGTTTGGCTTACTTGTTAGCAATGCGGAAGCCGAGAGTGTTCGTATTGACTTACTCGTACTGAACCGACACGTTGTTTACTTCCAGGCTACCCGTAATGGGCCATCCCTCCACCGGCTGTGTGTCCATGGATTCCAACTCGCTTGGTGTAGTTCGAGAAAAGTTCTCAATTCTCGCGATAGCGCCCAGTGAAGTTTCCAGAGTGGACCAGGATAAAATAATGCCCTTCATGTTTGTGCCCAGGCGCATCATATTGACGAGAGCAACACCAAGAAGCGACGGATCTAACTTCTTTTTCAGCGTTACAGCAAAAACAACGAGAAGGACGGTTAGAATGGCGATAACAATGTCTAATACGAGGGTAAGCCATCGCTGGATGCAATTGAGGAGATAGGCTGGCTTTTGGGCATCGTCAAGCCGAGAGAGACTTCGATCTATGTATTGCTGAGACCATCCGAATGCACGGATGGTGGACAACCCGTGAATAGATTCGAGGAAATGGGAGAACAAAGGCGCTTTGTGTTCAATTCTGGACTTTTTGTTAGTTGCTGCCGAGATATCAAGATGCCTCATGCACTTACTCTAACAAACGAAGCTGCTTGGAGGTTCGGACGTAGAATCGTTGAATAAGAACGAGAGTCGCGGCGACAAACGGTATTGATATGGCGAACCAGCTTACGGCCGCAATGGCGAGACCAGCAGCCCCGAGACATGTTGTGATTTCTATCAAGTTAGTTTCCCTCTCTAAGATCATCCAAATAATTGCATACCAAATAAGAATATACTCGCGGAGACAGGAAGGACGACATCCACAAGCCGCATGTCTTGGCTGAATCTGCAAGATGTGTTAGCAGAGGTCGAGGAAAAACGAGTTTTCGACTGTACCGATTGATCAAAGACCCAGTGTCGGTATTTGCAAGGAAATACATAGGAGCGCTATTTTTATGTCAGTGGGTGTAAAATGCACTCAATCGTGAATGACACTTTACTTCACCGCTGCGTCCAAAATTCGCTTGTGGAGCGTTCTCCCGCTGGTCGGGCCCATGACGAGCAGAGCTATCCTGTAACATCAATCAGCCTTGCTATTGAGTGTTTAAGAATGTGTCATACGCAATTCCTATAGTTATCAAAACACCTTCCAAAACGGACATGACTGCGTAGATGGTCGTCCAATACCCGAGGTCTGTGTTGCTGTGGCCTTTACCCTCACCCCACCATGTGACCCAAACATCTGTGATAGCATTGTCAGTAGCCTTCCATCTTGAGCCAAGAAGTATAACATACATCTGAAAGCAGCTATGAATCCATGGCATACAATTATTGCCACCTTTAGAGCGACGTTATGTGTCTTGATGGCCCTGAAATAGTACAGAAAAATGTTAGAGTCACCAGGTGGTGTCATGGGCTCTTCTTTGCTCTTGGCAGGCTTTGTTTCTGATTTTTGTGATATGTTATCCGAGCTAGGCTCGGAAATTGATTCTACACCTTGGCGTTCTTCTTTAAAGTGACTGGAAATGTCCAGACTTTGGACGTATCCGTTGGCAGAACGGAGAGTTATGAATGGGCCTTGCTCCACAACTTTGCCGTTTTGATCAAGGGCAATAACAAGATCAGATTCGGGAAGCCTATGAACTATTAAAATTTTAGTATTATTCGGGTGAAATATGGCATATGAGTGACCAACCAGCATGTGTGGCAAGGACAACTATTGTCCCATTTTTACGAAGTAGCCCATCTTTGCCAAAAACTCGAGTGAACACGGCCTGTTCTGTTACCTTGTCCAACCCACTGAACACATCATCAAACAGTGCAACTGGTTTTCTGGAGTAGACGGCACGGGCAATTGCCTCGAGACTCATTAGCCATCACACGATCTTAGGAACATGACAAACTTACCAATCGTTGCTTCTGCCCCCCACTAAGTTTGACTCCCTTATCGCCAACGATAGCAAGATCGCCTTCTGGTATCCTCGAGAAATCTGTGCTCAAGTCACAGGCCTGGATAACAGTATCGTACCAAGAACTTTCAAACCCCCTGGACTCGGCAATGATGTTTGCGCGAATGGTGGCATTCATGACCCACGGTGTTTGGTCGCAAAATGCAATCTCGGGAGAATTCAGCGACACGAAACCGGTTGAAGGCGTGATTTCGCCTAATATCGCTTTCAGCAGGCTTGATTTCCCAGACCCAACAGGTCCAATGACCATGGTGAGTGAACCATTGGGCTGGCTGGGGAATGAGGTCGTGATATCCTTGATAACATCTTTCTCACCCCAGCTGAAACATCCATCAACAATTGAAACATTTGTGCTGTTGTCAGCCTTGCCTAAATCCCGAAGCTCAATGACTCCTTGGGTAGTTCCGGATTTGTCTTGAGACATGTGTTTGTTCAGGACCTGGCGGATCTGACGGCAATCAGTTCGCTCGTCCAACGTCAAGAATTCTTGAATACGCTTAAAACATCCAAATGCCGAGAAAGAGTGAGGGATATTTCCGACCAGATCTGACAGGGGGTTCATCATGACACCGAGAATGGACAATGCAGTGATGGCTTGAGAGGCCGAGAATGGCTGACCGCCGGTGATTTTTGCGGCAATGGCATAAGCTGCGAAAGTGATTGCCTCTGTTAAACTAATATTGCAATTTGCTGTTGGGGTGATCAGTTCAGACGTCTTGAAGCTCGTTCATGGGGCTTGCGCTTACTGATGCAATTAGCCCATACAGATATCCAACGGAAATGGATGCCAACTGCAAGTTCATCATCTCGTTTCTGTGCAATGAGATCTCGAAATCTTTCCGTCAACCCAAGCATTTTGACGGCTTTCATTGAACCTAAAACCTCTGAGGTGAAATTGATGCGATCCTGGGTTGCCTTTTGATACACTGTTTGGCGTGGGACCATCAACCTGCCAACAAGACTCGAAAGAGAGATTGAGACTGGAAAGTTAGCCCTTTTAAACTCATTTTTTTTTTTAAAAAAAAGCACTGATTAAACACCTACTCAAAGCTGTGATGATGGGAGCCACACAAACCGCCCCGAGCTGATCCGCCAGCAGGTACATGGAAATTCCGACCGTGAGCGCATTTGCCCACGATTCGACAAACATGACGTGGATCTTCTCGGTGAGCATCTCAACATCATTTCCCATCAAGGCCACCGCAGAAGACTCGTTGAGCTCTGCAGTGGGGAGTTTCATCATTTTGCTATAAATCAATGTGATGAGGCCGCCACGCACCATGGCCCCGGCACGGAAAGCCAGATGCTCATACCAGGCTGTCATGAGCTATCTGTTGGTCAGGTCATGCATTATAGGGGTTTTGAAAGTACGCACCGCAATGCCAATGAAGACGAAGGCAAAGGCTCCGATCAGGCCGTATCCGAGATTCGTTGTGGAGTCTGTGTCCGGGGCGGAGAGAAACCGCAGCGCATTAGAAACAAGGAAAGGCTGAGAAATGCTCAAGGCAATGATTGCAAGACGCGGAGGCACAATGCTGAGAAGTTCCCACTTTAGAATTCGAATCGTGGTCAGGAAAACCGACGGCTTCTTGCGCCTCGCCTCTTCAGTGGATTTGTTAGTTTGACTGCCGGGCCATATCTGACGGGAATCATGCTGATATTACCTCGTCTCCAAGACTTTTCGAATCTAACAGCAAGCTTTTCGGAAGAAAGCTTTTCGTAAATGGTAGGCAAGTCATTGTTTGTCAGGGCTGTGGCCCAGCCCGAGATGAGGAGCGGATTCAGCCAAACGAAGAGCCCCCGGCTGAACGGGCCGCTTGTGCTTTCCTTGGAGGGGTCCTTGGGAGAGTTGACGAGAATTCTGCGCTTCTCTACCGTCTCCAATACTAAGAGAGCGAGCTTGAAAGTGGCCGACGTCGACAGGACGGCCGCATACGCCACGCGGATGGAAATCAGCCATTCCGTCCTCAAACGCGCGGCATCGAAGATCAGCGAGGTGAAGAGATAAGCCGTGAGCAGAAAGGAGGGTCTAATGGATTTGACGTGTTCGAAATGGGCCAAAAGCACGATGTAAAGCGAGGCCAGAAGTCTCAGTACAGCTGCGGCCAGGGAGAAGCGGGTCGTTTGCCTCTTGTTGGATGCTACCAAAGCAAGCAGAACAATCTGCAAAACCGCGTAAATGGTGGAAACAACCTAGCAAAAGTCAGAAACCATGTTGAAGCCTCGGATGTGTGTGTGTGTGTTTACAAGCTTTGGCGTGTAAGCCGCGCGCCTTTTCGCTTTGTCAGGGACCTTGAGAAGGTAGTAAGACCTTGGGACAGCGAGCAAGAGGAACACAGCCGCCGGAACCATGCTGAGGATGCTCTCGTGGAAAGCAACTTGTGCAGATGTCAGTATCAGTATGAGATCAATGAAGCCCCAGCTTCAACTAGGGTGTGCTTACGAGTAAAGTCGAACCCCCCGCGACAACCTTCTGACCAAACGCTCGGGCCGAAGAGGCCATCGCGGCACTGCGTCGAGTTGTAAGCCTCCATGGCTGGAGCACCAACGACCACCGATACAACGCAAAACTTGATGATTTGAGTGCCGCAGGAAATCTCGAGGACGATGCCCCCTTATAGCCAAGAACGGGAACTTTTAACAATCTCGGCCGGCTTGTCCGCACCGTTTACCACGATGGCGGGATTGACCCTTGCAATCGCGGTAGCGGCATGGCCTAGACTCTATCGGGCGGCTGCAGAGCGATAACAACACGCGGAGTTGCTGACAGGCAGCAGGCGACGGCCAGCCAGGCAGACGTTATTTGTTCGTTCGTTTATTAATTAGGCTAAACAACCGTTGATACGGTCCTTGACCATTCCCCTTTGGCGAGAAGGTGGAGATGACGTTCTAATTCGCTGCTTTTGAGGAATCTGGTTGTCGGATCACTGAAGAGCAGGCATCTAGGCATCGCAGGTTTTTCACCATTTCCAACAATTCGTGACGACCTAGCATGTGACAGCGTTTAGCTTCTCCGACAGTTTCTAAACATCAAATGATGTGCACATTGATTGAGTTCACTGGGTCGGATGTCGTACCGAGACCGAGCAAAAGTCCCCCAGCAAGCCAGATCTGGAAGGTGGGCGACCCAGCAATGCGGAAAACGGCACATTGGGTTTCAAAGTCTCTGGAATACCAGGGGCGCACAATGGTATATAAACGAATCTATTCGGGTATCTATGTGTACGTTTGTATGTCCAATCCATTTTTCGCCGTCCCATTCTAATAAATAAGTACCCCGATCTTAATCTTGATCTTGTTCTTGTTGAGACATTCGACGCTGTCCAGTGTCTCGTTTTCGCCCTTTTCTCTGCCGCTGATTCCTATTCTAACCGCAGAGGATCGTCCGGCATATAGTCATCCTCATCATCGCCATCGCTGTCAAACTGCTCCTCTCTGGACTGTTTCTTGGGTGACTTGACAAATACCAGCGCAACCGCGGCAATTGAAATGAGGAAGGATACGTAGAACCATGGCAGGCCAATCCACAGCCCTTTTCGCTTCAATCCGACAGAGAAGAACCATGCAAGCACTGGGCCTGCGATGAAGGAGCCCATTACTTCAACCATCCCAACTAAGGCGAACAGGCGTGATGTGTACTCGGGTGCAACGTAGTGTGTGAGGGTCGCTCGTCCTAGAGGGTTGCTAGCAGATCCAAAGGTCGAGATAAATAGTCCAAAGATGAAAATCACGATATTGTGACTGAAGCCTTGCAGGAGTGATGCAGCTATGAGGATCCACAACGAGATTCGTAGCAGGAACAGGTCTTTCTTAAAAGGTGACATGCGAAACCGTTGTGACATGAGAAAATCGCCAACTTTGGGTAACCCACCCAGAATGAATAGCTGGAAAATTCCCAGCGGCGATAGTAGGATGCTCACTTCGGCCAATCTCCATCCGAAATACTTGCTCAGGTACTGTGACATGATGGTTGAATATGCGGCGTACTGGGCATTCTGAACAAAAAAGCTGACAAGGATCATTGGGACGCTCTTATCCTTCAGAAACCTGAGGGAGTAGACGAGCTCGTTCGCTCCATGGATCATGTGCTGCTTGAAGGTTTTCGAAGTAGGTGCTTGCTCTTCGTTGTGCTGATTCTTGATGTTGACGGCGAGAGTTTCGGGGAGGAGACATAGGATGACTACAACGAAAGGGATGAAAGCCACGACACAGTAGATAGGAACCCATGGGCCAAATGTTTGCATGACCAGGCCAGCACATACTGGTCCAAGAACGCCACCAGCAGTGGAGCCAAACGTGAGGTAGAGAAAGTGAGTGGCCCTACAATTTAGTCAGTATTCCATCGGTTGAAACAGGCACCGGAACTAGACAATAGACCTACTTTTGTTCTTCCGAACTAACATCGGATGCCATGGAGTAGAGGGTAGAGAAAAGAACTGGGATACCACCTCCAAAAATCTGAAAGAATGAGCCCAGCAGTAGGTAATAAGGCTTATCACGAATCATCTTTGCAAAGTCTTTCAGAAAGAAAGGGCCCAGAGCTATCGAAAATGCCACGCCAGCGTAGGCAAAAAGAACGGTAGGCTTGCGGCCAAATTTATCAGACATCATGCCATAGGGGAAAGCAACCAAGAGGCCTATAAAACGGTTAGCACCGCGCTGGCCATGTCCGAGGGCCATGCTTTGGATCGAACCCACCTATGATGGATGAAACAAGACCCATCCAACCAAAGAGATAGCCCATGCGGGACTGGATCTCATCCTTTTTGCACTTCATCTCTTCAATAATGTCGAGGGAATCATCCTCGTAGTACGCATGGCAGAGAGCATCCTCAACAAGGCGCGCGTAAGGTACTACGAGCAGCATGCCGCTAAAGATGATGAGGAACTTGGCCGTGGCGACCATGAGCACGATGCGCCGGGGCGAATTGACGCCCCATCTAGGAATTTTGAAGGCGGATTCAGTGGGAGAGGGGACGCTGTCGGTGCTGCGGCGGGGCACGTCATTGTGCCGTTGGCGGGCGTCCAGGAACGGCTCATCCTCCCCGTAGGCGCTCTCCAGCTCAAGGAGGTCGAGTGGTGGTGGAGATGACGGTGCCATGGTGCAGATCGGGGCGCGAGAAGAAGAAGAAGAAGAAGAAGTAAAAAGCAATGAACCGGCGTCAAAGAATGGAAGCGAACATAGGAATTAAGGGTGTTAAAGGTAAAAAAGAAACAAAATCGGCTAATGATTGATGGGAAAGGGAAAGACGTGTTTGGGATTGAAGCAAAAGAAATCTAAATCGAAACGAGGTGAGCCATGGCTTAACTAAGCTCGCTTTTCTCGCTTTGCTCGTGTTTGAACACGTTCTCAGCTGCTGCTGTGTCTGGTATTAGCGCGACCGGACTTTTAGCCCCCGTCTGACAGCGCCGGGCCCCTGAGGAGAGAGGGAGAGAGGCTAGCTGCGCCCACAGCGCCCCCCCGGAGCAGCGAGCCCTGTGGGAAGGGCGATAATTCTGCAGCCTGGGAAGCCCCTTGGAAGCCCCTCACGATGATGCACAACCCCGACACACCCGTCCCCCTGGTTGGAAAAGTTACGGTGCTGATAGGGCGCCCTCGCAGCCCCCGGCCTCACCCCGCGTCGTTGCATTGAGCAGGGCCATGGATCTCAGCCACATGGGAGGACGTAAACTTGGCGCATTGGAGCCGGCGACTACGCCCTGTCTGGGATCGCTGACGGGATATGGCGATCGGTTGGTCCCGTACACATGTAGGTACGATATAGAGCGACAGGCCCGGTTGCACATCCCCTGCCTTTGCTTAATGAAATATTCATCGTGTTCCACTTTCATATCGCCATGTTTTTTTTTCTGGGTTCGCTCCCCAGGCAATTTTTATGCTTAGACGGTCCTTCTTTTTTTTTTTTTCATGCCTTGATTCTTATACAGTTATGTTAGTGAATAAATACCCCTCACTCCCACCCACACCCACTCAGCACCCAATCTGCAACAGGCCAATGGCAGATATATCCCACTATTGATGCCGAGCTGGATGCTTGCGCAAGAAGGCTGCAATTTTTTTTTAATACACTAACGAATCCACTCGCTGTCGATCTTACTACAAGCCCGTCGGTTCGGTTGCCGGAATGCCGTTCACTCAGTCTAAAACAGAGTAAAGCCATGACGAAAAAAAACCAAAAGAGGGAAAAAAGCACATGCAATCACAAACTCAAGATGTACAGTAAACCAAGATGGATTCGCCGCAGTTGCGAAACGTAGGAAATGTGCCAGTTCTACAGATATATATATACATATACCTACTGTGCCAGCAGACATAACCAGAAATGCGCGCAAAACGCAAGCTTTCCTCATAACTAATCATGAGCAATCTCGCGCCACACACAGTGTCTGTCATACATCATCCAGTCGCCTCCACCCTTTCAAACCCCGCCATGAGCCAGCCAGCTATCCCCTCAACTTAAATAACCCAGCGACACCCAGATACCTTCAAGGTGCCCATAAATTCGCTCAGTTGACTGTTCCATCCTTCCTCTCAAAAAACAAAGGAGGAATTTTCCAAGCGACTAAATCCCCCTTCTCCTACCCCCCCAAATTCCAACCATGTCCAGTGCACCCCTCCGCGTTGGCTACGTGCCGGAGCACTTCTCGGCCCCTCTGTTGATCCTCGTCAAGGAGAAGAACTATGGCGCGGAGCTTGTTCCCTTTCCCTCCGGCACCGGGCACATGGTCACGGCCATCCGCGCCGGAGAGATCGACGTCGCCATTGGCCTGACCGAGGGCTGGATTGCTGGGCTTGGGAAGGAGGGTGTTGAGGGAGACGGCGGATATCGCATTGTCGGCAGCTATGTGAACTCCCCACTTCGTGAGACAAGCCTTTCCCTCCCCCCAATGAGCTATGCATCCCCAATTTAGCTGACTATGAAAACCCGCTCCCAGGCTGGGCCATCTCAACCGGCGCCAACCGCGAGGAGATCCTGAAGGCTGAGAACCTCAAGGACCGCAAGGTGGGCGTGTCCCGCTTCGGCTCGGGCAGCCACATCATGTCCTACGTCCTCGCCAAGCAGAACGGCTACCTCAACCCGGAGAACCCCAAGCCCTACTCTGACATCGTCGTGCTCAACAACTTCCTCAACCTGCGCAACGCCGTCAACTCGGGCGAGGCCGACTTCTTCATGTGGGAGTACTTCACCTCCAAGAAGTTCTACGACTCAAAGGAGATCGCCTACGCGGGCGAGATCCCCACCCCCTGGCCCAGCTGGATGGTCGTCGCGTCCACCAAGACGGCCCAGGGCGGCAGGGACCCGCGGGTCGCCGACCTGCTCCGGGAGCTGCAGGCCAGCGTCACCGCGTTCCGCCAGAACCGCGACGTGGCCATCGACTTCATCACTAACAACCTGGAGTACAGCAAGGAAGACGCTGACAAGTGGTTCGGGGAGGTTGAGTTCTCGCCCGTCCTCAACGCTGTTTCGGTCGACACAGTCCAGAAGGTCGTGGACATTCTCGTGCAAGCTGGAATCATGGTTGAGGGCAAGGGGATGAAGCCAGAGGAGATGGTCTTTCAGACTTCGTGATTAAACTAAACCCATCCGCCAATAGAATGCGAGATTTTGTCCTCAACTACTGCTCACGTACAATATTGCCTTGATTCCGTAAACATACCAAGCCACAAGCCGAATTTGCTGCGGTTCTAATATCAGCACTCTTGCAGCCAATTTTCACGCCTGTGCTCTAAAATGAAGGTGCATGCAAGAAATTTGAACCCAACCGCTCATATCCGCTAAAGGGGATACTGTCTATATTCGAAAACTAACCATGACTGCTTTCCACTTCCATGGCATACTTCAAGTACAAGTAAACCAAAGCAACTATGAAAATAAAGCAACTAGAGGTTGAACAATAAATCAAGATTCTTTTTTAAGCATGTTATTGATATTATTTATGCCCTGGATTGACGGGATCGGATCTGCTTAGTAAAACGACAGTCCTGGAATAGCCGGATTTTCCTTGGCTATTTGTGCGCGGTATATGGCTTTGGATCTGAACTGGCCACCCGCTGCACGGTTTCATCGCTTATAACAGGCTATTTTTAGAACTTGAGAGCCGTGACACAGATAGTTGGCTTCCACGCTCCCGCGTGCCTTGGAGTGTCATTCAGACCCTGTTTCCAGTACCGCTCTCAAAGGTGACCACACCTTCATTCCCATGGGAATTACCACGTTACTATTACGATGCCCGTATCTCTGTGTCATAGAATGTGCCTTTTATTCCTCTTCAAGCAATCCAATGTTTGTTTTTACAAATACTTTTCCGCCAAAACCGATGCCATGGCGACATCTTGGTCTAAAGTACTGTGGACCAAATTTTGTTGTTTATCTCTGATTCTTCAACTGTATGTTTACTCACGTGTGTTTTGCATGTAAAATGTAGATATGCGATAATATGAAAGGGAAGCGAGGGGAGCCGAGAGCAAGAAGAGCCGAGGTCTTGTGCCAAAGTTAAAGTGAGACACGGGTCAGTGATAGGGCACAATGTTTGCGACCGTCTCGGGCGGTCCACTTGCGCTGGCGCTGACAGTGGCCATTGATCAGTACCAATCATCTCTTTTCGAATCGAAATCCTTATCTGTGGCTGCAACATATGGCTGCAGAATGTCTGGACATGATTATGTCTCGTCTCTCAACCTATAGGTTTATCTTTCCCCCCTTAAATGGTCGTTAGATAACGCTGGTGCATCCTCCGCCCACTAACGAGTCATGGTGCATCCCGCGGCTCGGGGTCACCGTTCTGGTGCGAATTCCAGGTTGATTAATAAATTTAGGAAAGGCGTTAGATAGTTAACCGCCCCTAAACACAAGGCTAATCGCGGAACGCAACGGTTCATACGCAGCCAACCGCCCCTAATGTCCCCCTCTGATAGCGGCTTGTTTTCCGGCAACCACCACCTGTGTACGTGGTGTGCATCATGTGACGGATGGCTTGAGACATGACGCACAGTCAGTCACATTACTCCGGCACGACCTGCATTATTATGTAACGTTATGGGATCGCCCGCAGCTAGTTGCTTTGCGTGTGAGCCCAAGAATGAGCCCAAGAACCTGAATTGGACCCTTGATTGCAGGGCGGTCAGTGGCCCACAAACGTTCGTGTGGAGGTTATCGCCATCGCTGCAATCTATTTACCAAATCGGGCACAGCGTGGGGATGGACCGGGCAATTTGTCTGGGGACATAAACATATCCCCGCCTGTGTTGATAGCGCGACTCGTGACACATTCTGGGGGTTTGGACGCCTTCCGAACCTCGGGCAGGTCGGGTTATCATTGCTTGTTTACTTTTTGTTGAGGTCCTGCTGAAGAGGGCTGCGACTAGAAAACCGATTCGGGCCCCCGACCCGTGAGCGCAGCACACGACCCTTCCCTGAAATCCCGACCCTCCCCCCGGACTGGCCAGCGCGGCAGTGCAACTTGCGAGATAACCACGACACCACAGAGGCGGGCATAGCGGTGGGAATCGCTGCAATACGGTTCATGATGGCATCCTCCGACGCAATGATTTCTGAGAGTGCTGGGGTCCCGCGCGAGAGGCACCACCACGACGAGGCGGTAGAGGTGCCGAACTCGAGCAGTCCCCTGCTGTCACCGCGGGCTGGCACCCCGCCAAAGGAGGGGCTGCGGACGAAACTTGGACTCGATGGGGTCGCACGGCGGACATTGGGTATAGTGTGCTTGATGTTGACTGTCATTCTCTGGACCGTCTACAACTTTGTGTCCAGTGTACGCCGCCATCGCCTCTCATTGCAAGAAGAAGCGCTAATTCGCATGCGCAGTACATTTACTCCGACGGCGTCTTCGACAAGCCATTCTTTGTTGTATACTTTAACACATCCATGTTCGCCGTTTCCTTGGTACCAAGATTTTTCACATACGCAAGCGTCAAGGGAATTCCGGGTGTGAGGCATGATGTCGCCCAGGTCTGGAAAGGACTGAAGCGCCGCGCCGTCAAGGGAAGGATGAGCGAGGTCGAGGATGACGTCGTCAGCGAGCGCTTGCTGTCTGACAGCCACGGCCACATCGAGTCGCTGCCCATGCCATCCGAAAAGCTGGGCTTCCGGGAAACGGCCTATATCAGTTTTGAATTCAGCATGCTGTGGTTCCTCGCCAACTACTTCTCCTCAGCATGTCTCAAGTACACCAGCGTGGCCAGCACCACGATCCTGTCAGCGACCAGCAGCATGTTTACTCTCATTTTCTGCACCATGATGAAGATTGAGACGTTCACGGCCCGAAAGTTCCTTGGCGTGGGTGCCTCATTCATGGGTGTTGTTCTGATCTCCACGGTGGACATGTCGGGTCAGAGCGACCAGAACCGAGGATCGTTCCCTCACAAAACTCCAGCCGAGATTGCCATTGGCGACACTATGGCAATTATTAGCGCCATCGTTTACGGCGCTTATGTGACAGTCATGAAATACAGGGTTGGTGACGAGGACCGGGTGGACATGCAGTTGTTCTTTGGTCTGGTCGGCGTCTTTAACTTGTTGCTGCTGTGGCCGATATTTTTCGTTCTGCATTGGACAGGACTGGAAACTGTAAGTCAAAAGAAGAGGCGTATCCGTGCAACATAGCTGACGCTCGTGACAGTTTGAGCTACCCTCATCGGGCAAGATTTGGACCATCATTGTTGTGAGTGTACCTGTAGCGAGCCAACCATGGAAATGGCTAACGAACCCAACAGTTGAACTCACTGGGGTCGTTTATCAGTGATATTTCGTGGGCGTATGCGCTCCTGCTCACTACTCCGTTGGTCGTCACAGTTGGGTTGGCGTTGAACATTCCGTTGTCGTTGATCGGCCAAATGGTCCAATACAGCCAGCACTCGAGCTTCCTGTACTGGGTCGGGGCGACGGTGGTGTTTATGTCATTTCTCGTCATCAACAACGAAAGCCACGAAGCTGACGACAAGCGGTGTGAGAATGACGAGGAGACGAGCCAGGGCGGTCTGGTCTAGTATTGATACAGTGTTTGTTTGATGTTGCATATGGGCTGGCGTTTTGGGCGTCTTGAGAGGATGGCATGATTCAGGATGGAACATAGAGAGATACCCTCGATTTTGCCAGGGTAAAGCCCCTGGCTCTCCGAGCTGGTCGAGCGCGCGCATCATGTCCGATGATCGTCGGATGCATCGTAGGTGGCCCCACGCAGCGGAGCGGATCGCGGGAGATAGACGTGGCTAGAGAATGGGCCCAGTCATGCGTGGATGTCATGGGCTCCGATGCCAGCCATTTTCACGATCAATCGCAATTTTTAACATGGACAGGACTAGCGCAATGCTAGTAGACCCTGAACGAATCTTGTCGCGTGTGCCGGATTTGATAGGCTCCGAAGATTGTGAAGATTGTGTGTGTATGTGCCACTCGTTGATCGACCGGTTGTGACTCGGCGCAGTCTGAGAGCTGGTGTGCATCTATCGGCCTAGATTGGTATACAGTCGACCCCTATCCAGGACAATCGTGTTCTAGGGATATGGCATCGTCAACTGCGAATGCCAAAATATAGACAAAGGGGCGAAATGAAATTTCCGTCTCCCTTGCAGAACGCATTTCAACACTGAGGCCGCTCTGGGCGATACTGTGCTGGCGCCATCCGAGGTAGGGAACCACATGTCCGGGTGTATCGATTCAACACCAAAATCTCGATCCGCACGCGGAGTGGAGTGGATAGAGCGTCCACTTTGTGCCAATTAGCCTACTCCCGGCCACGCCCACCTGGTTTCTGGGCAGCACGGCGCGCAGGCTGTTATGCGTAGTCATTTAAATTGTATTCTCTATTAAAAAGCACACATCCTGATCCAAGTGCGAACGAGCACCCGGCTTTTTCTCTCTCGACATTACACAGGGAGTCAGGCTGGACGTTGTGCTGCCAAAAAACTTCACTGGTAGGGCTCTATGACGCCACACAAAGTAAACATGTGGCCGTGACAAACTGCTCGAGGAAAGAGATCCTCACTATATTCCTTCTTAGTCACAAGATTCTCTGGGCCCCTCCATCAAGCTCGACTTTTAGAAGCTGCGCTTTGGAGTTTACTATCCTATGCAATACACCTAACCAGGCACACACACCACCAGTTTACATACCTACATATACAGTACAGTTTGACCTGCATAGACTGCTTCCCTTGCGGGTTTCCATCCTTTCCCTGGGCTGGAAAGCCTTCCTTTCGTCCTAGAGGCCTTGTATCCCTGATATTGCATCGCTGAAACTCCAACCCTGGAGCGTCTTATACATCATGGCGCCAGTATCGGGCCCGAGGCCGGTTCCCCACGAACGCCAGGAAGACAACCCAGAGGGCCACCGGCTTACACTCGCAGAGTCGATAATAATGGCCACGAGGCCTAAACATGCGGCGGTGAATAAGCTCATCACGACCCGTGTTGCTCTCGCGCTCCCGCCATATTCGATGGATCCCTCCTCCTACATCACTGGGCTCCTCCATATTGCGCCTATATACTTGTGCTTTGAAGAGCGATGGGAAATTATGATGGCTGAAAACTCAATAGAAGATCTTGGCTCTATCGCAAGCGACAGCCAGGATGACGGGCAATCATCTCGACGAACCAGAACTCAGCACCACGCAAGTGCACCGCCAGCTATCGACCCTCGCATATACTCATTCATCGAGAAACTGTATATGCCCAATCTCATGAGATCAAAACGACTAAAGGAAGACATTGCATCCCTTACTGGATGGCCCAACTATGTCGTCGAGGAGCAGTTGGCGAGCGTTGGTCAGTCCGGGCGGCTTGGAGAGTTTATTCTGCATATGGAGACCGCGTTTAAGTACAGGCCCCATGTGCTTGTAGCATACGCCTATATTCTACACATGGCACTTTTTGCTGGCGGTCGCTACATGAGAGCATCATTCCAGGCAGTTGGCGATTCCTTCTGGCAAAAACCACCCTCACCAGTCAAACCTAGCCAGCTGCCATGCCGACACGCGACTAATCATACCGAGCCGGCCACTGGGGCGACGGATGGAGCTCATCATGGAGATGTCGGAAAGATGCCCCTGCGTTTCTTTGAATTCGAATCTAATGAGGACGGAGAAGATTTGAAACGAGAGTTTAAGAAGCGGCTATCGGATTTCGAGAACGTGTTGACTGACGATGAGAGGGACGACATTCTGAAGGAAGGCGTATACCTCTTCCAGAACATGGAATCTGTGATCTATCAGCTGGATGTCGTGTGTGCTTCTACAGAACCACTAGAAGCCGAAAGACTCGCGGCATTCCGTGCCCTTGCCCGCATGATCAACCCCCCTGGCAGCCGTGCCCGCGACAGTGTCGTCGTTGCCAAGGAGCGAGGAGTGAAACCCTCGAAAGCAGCCAACACCGATGGCGACAGTGTATCTGCCCTAAAACAGACTGTAGCAAGTCGGCTGGCCGACTCTGCTGGAGCCTCTATGACACACAGGCATGGGGGTCATCCTCGCGTCTCGGACTATGACGACATGGCGCTCTGCCCGGCCATGCCAAAGTCTATTAGATTTGAAAAGCCTTCGGCAAAGCCTGTTCGCCTAACAACTAGCCCGGATGAAGCCCTCGCCGACCTGAGTGATGGCCTTAAGACGGTATCTAAAAGATTGTCCGGCACTCGGATACCAACTTGGCTCTTGGTGGTGATTTTCGGGGCCCTGGTGGTTGGGGCCGTCATGACTGGGCGCGGGTCTGGAGGCTTGCCGTAAGCAAGCATGTTTTTGATACGATAAAGACATGATGTATGATGGTTGTTATTGCGTTTTTTTTGTACCACACCCGCGAATGTGGAAGATACTTTGGGAAGGGAATACGATTAGAGCCCGGAGTTATGCTGCTTTTCCTAGAATACACGAGCCCTAGAAATCCTTGCTTGGTTCAGGGCGCAAGGCTACAGCGACAGAAAACCTACGAATTCACTTGATACACACACGACGTTGAGTTATGGAGAGGGACTGGTTTGTGCTTGTATAAGATATCATATTCGTTTTCATCATGAATACTATGCTATGCTATGATGTATATATGGCGCGATCAGGAATTACTGATCTAAACTGCCCAATAAAACTCCGGCGCTTTAAAATCAATCCGATCCATGTGTACAATGCCATGCATGGTGTGACTGGGGGTATAATGTAAGGAAAAGAACAGGAATATACTTTAATAGACGATGGGTCCATTTACTCGGCCGAACCATCTCAATTATTCTTCATCATCATCCTCGGCATCCCAGTCGGCATCCACCTCAGCCCAACCGGCCATGTGTCGCTCGCCACCAAACTCGCCAACCTGGCGGAAGTGTCGCGCTGACTTGTCGTCCTCCTGCCACTGGCGGACAATGTAGTCATCCGAGGCGGTGACGAGCTTGCCATCGTGGGCCCAGGAGAGGGTGGTGACTTCGCGCGAGTGTCCGCGGATCAGGGGAGTGCAGGCGCGGTAGATGGGGATAGGAGAGGAGGTGGGTGCGGAGAAGGAGGAGGAAAAGGAAGAGGAGAAGGACTGGGAAGGAGCTAGAGCGGCGGGATCCTCGAGGATGTGGGCACGCTGGGCCCAGGAGCTGCGGAGGTAGCGCTCATCCGTAGGGAAGAGGACAGCGCAGGAATCGGAGCTGCCAACGGCGAGAAGCTCCGAGGAGTGTGCGTTGCGGCTAGGGCGGATGGCACACTTGACATAGAAGGACTGAGCTCGGAAGGACTCGTGCTTGAAGCCGTAGATGGGGCCAAGGCCTTCGACGCCGGCAGGTCGGCGCTTGATAGCACCATCCATAAGCTCAGGGGCTTGACCAAGCATCAGATGGGGCATGGAGTAGGCGTAAACGGTGCTGTCTTTGCAGACAGCGTAAAGGCGTGCGGCATCGAAGCTGAGAGCTAGAGAAGTGATGCCGTAGGGTCGCCAAGCGTGGGATGTGGGCTCAAGAGTCACGGCTAGAGGTGTCTCTTCCGCCTGTCGTCGAGGCTTCACATACCGGGTGTCCCACAGCTTGATGGAGGCATTGGCCTCGGAGGCGGAGAGGAGGAGGTGCTCTCGGCCAGTCGGCATCCAGTGGATGGCAGTGACAGAGGCGGCTGAAGTTTTGCCCTGGGAAGTACGCTCGTGAGCGTTGTCCAGAGTGTTGACGGTACGGGCCGAGAAGGCCTCGAGGTCGGGGTCTCTGCGAATAAGACCCTGTGGGCCACGGGTTGAAAAGGCATTGATGGGAGCGGCAGAGCAGCGCAAGTCCCAGACTTGAATGCGACCAGACCTGTCCGAGGTAGCGAGGACGTTTCCTGCGGAAGATCCAGGCTGGAAGCTGACCTGTCGCAGCGAGTCCCAGTGACCACCACCGAGCTCGACGGCAACACGTTGAGTGGCAGTGTCCACGATGCTGGCAGTTCGGTCACCGCAAGCCGTAGCCAGACGCATATCGTCTTCAGAGAATGCAAGGTCCATGATGGCATTATCGTGAACTCGGAAATGGGCATCAACCTTGGATTCGGTGGGGTTGTTGGTCATGTTCGTCTTAAAGAAGCGTACGCAACCCTCCTCATCTCCAATAGCAGTGACTGAGGCGCTGTGGCAGCTAGCAAGACTGAAGGGAATAGTGTTGGTTCGCCCATCGTGGGTGGAAACTTGGTGGACATCGGAGCTGCGGCTGTAGAATGAAGCCGTCTCTCTTCGGTGGTCGGCGGCCGGGAAGGCGAGATGTTGACGTCCAGTGTGCGATGAGTATCCATGCTCGCGGTCAAGGAGCTGAGCATTGAGGCCTCGGTTGCCAAATTTTCGTATAGGAGTGGGTTCATATCCTTCCAGAACCTGAGCGATAGTTAGGGAGTGTGAAGCAGGATACGGCGTAAATATTTCATACAAGTTCAGTCTGCGAGACGGTGGAAATGACTGTTGACTGCTCGGTGATGGTCTTGTCCTTGGAGCATCGGACGCCGCTGCGGCTGGCCTTGAAGAACTGGCTCTGTTGGGAGGCGTTAGACAATGACAAATCGAACGGACAGGATATGAACTAACCAAAGTGGCTTTGCGGCGATCAGAGAGATCGTCTTGGCTGCTGTTGACGGCAGATAGCGAGACATCTCCGTCTTCGGAGAGCTGGCTGGCTTGGGTTGAAAAGTTGAGAGGAGGTGGTGGCATATCGGAGAGGATACCCCGTCTCTTAGGCACGGGTCCACTGCCCTGCTCAAGCTTTCTTTTCCTCGGATCATTTTCATTTCTGGAAAGCCGGTGCGTGGGAGAAGAGGGAGACACTGGGTCCGATGCAAGGGGATCGCTGAATAGGGACTGTGGGGAGAGAGGTTGTCGGTTGGTGGTGGACGAATCGAGGCTGCCAAGAATGCGACGGCTGGTGGGAAGGGTGAGAGGCAGGCTCGGCCGGGGAGTGAAGAAGCGACCGAATCGTCGAGGAGTGATGGAAGGATTACGCTTCTCCTTTCTTCGAGATGTCCTGGTTGGCGAGAGAAGGCCATTGGCGCTGACTGGGGACGACATGATGGGGGCTGGTGATGGGACTGGAGGATGGTGCGGACAAGATGCTGTCGCTGAGGTGATAGAGCCAGGCCTCTCTGTTCCCAGGAGCAGAAAAGATATTTCCACTAGAGAATTAAGATGGATGATGCAATATATGCACAAGCAAGATTAGACAAGTGGATATTATTATAAGAGAAATTGGAATATGTCAAAGCAGGATATGAAGCGATTCGGCAGGGCAACGGGTTGCCAGCGGTTTTCATAGCGTGGAGAACGTCAAATAGCCGGGGCTGGGAGGCGGAAGCGGAAGTAAAGTGGAGATATGGACGCGATCGCGGCGACGCGGAGCGTGTAAATTGGCGATGGGCGACTAGTTCGCGTTCAAACAATAGATTGAAAAAAAAACTGCACCGCCGCATTGGACGCCACAGGTGGCTTCAGCGCCATCACAGCGGGGTGCAGAAGGCTACAGCAGGGAGCTTGGACCAGGTCGGGCCCTGAAAGCTGGGCCCTGCTGGGCCATCTTTAGGGCGACTCTGCAGCGGCACGCGGTGGCGCTAAAGACCGCCACGCAACAACAGAGACACGGCACTGCTGGTCCTGCGTTCCAGACCTGGAGCTGAGCTTGGGGCAGCGCCGCGCCTGAGGTAAATTGGGGAGAGGGAATTGGGGAGGGAGGGGACCCGTGAGAAACGATGGCATCATGACGAGCACTGATCAGGGGAAGGGGCTTGCGAGGGAAGCACACATTAGGCTTCCCCGGGGCTGCGTGACGTGACACGTCTGGCCAAGGGAGTTTCAAACGGCGCTGGAATTCCACAGGCAGGAGGAAGCCAGTAGTGTGCGGAGCTTGAGAGAGGATAAGGGCAATCGGCGGGAGGGCAATCGGCGGGCGAGCAATTGGAATTCTCAAAAAAAGGTTTCTTTTTGCGTCCCGGATGCCAGGTCTCACTCGTCACGTCAAACCCAGATGGGTCCACCGGCGGAGCCACAGCCCCGGGAGCACCGTATCCATACCCGGAGCGGTCGGTCGTCATGACGGAACCTGCCTCGCTGGGATACCTGGAGGGGCGGAGGCGATTGCAACACTTGCGACGCACGCCACAGGAGGGTTTTTGGGGTCTGTCACTGGCACTCGCGCATCCGCTGGAACGCGGCCGTAGGTGGCATCCCGCTGCCTTCACACACACACACACACAGGCTAAAAAGTAATGGCGGTGGTGGTGGTGGTGGCACCACGGCGAGTGACGGCGCGCGAGTGATGGCACCAAAGCAGGCGAAGCAGCCGGCGCAGGAACGCGAAGCTCCCGATCAAAGCAGGTACATAAGAACGGATGCTCTGCACTCCCGCCCGACTCAGATTTCCTTGATGTCACTACTGCCGCCCTATATCTCACTTCCTTTTCGCATCCCGTATTCTAGACCCCTTTTTTCCCCAATCTATGCCAATTTGCCCATCCTGCCATTGGCTCCAACTAATGTCACCCGCCGCCTTGTCTTAAACAGCCCGTGGTCCGTCCACCGCACTACGTACACAAGTCTAAAAAGCAAACCAATGGTGTCATCTCTCAGATTGATTCAACCATTACTTCTCCTGTGACTTTGTGCAACATTTCCCTGCGCACCACAGCAATCTCGTCGTCTTTCATTATTAGGGAGGCAACTTTTCCTCCTTTTATTTTTCTTCCTACTCACTTCGTATCCTTCTCTCTACGCTTCTACTCGTCTACCTGAGCTGTCTCTGCGCGCGCACGTTGTTTCACCATGTGCCGGTTTTTGGTGCGTCACCCTCCGACCCCGGCTCCTGGGAGCTTGGAGCTCAACATTTTATTGACTGTCTGCCTTTCCCCCTTCTCTAGGTCTACAAGGGCAGCGACGAGATCCTCCTGTCCAAGCTGATCCTCGATCCAACTCATTCCATCCTCAAGCAGTCCTTTGACTCACGATTGCGCCTGGTGAGTCACCCCTCTCCAATCGCCGCCACCGCCCCTCGATCGCCCCTCCTAACCGTCATGATCTCGCACAGGATACTCGCCGTGGCCAGAACAACGCCGATGGCTTTGGCATAGGCTTCTACACCGATCCCAAGCTTGGCTCCGCGCCCTGCCTCTTCACCTCGACCATCCCCGCCTGGAACTGCAGCAACCTCCAACGCATTGCCTCCAAGACAGCCTCCCGCCTCATCTTTGGCCACGTGCGCGCTACGACCGAGGGCTCTCTGAGCGAGGACAACTGCCACCCCTTCACCCATGGCAGCCTCATGTGGATGCACAATGGCGGTCTCGGCGGTTGGAAGCACATCAAGCGCCGGCTCGGCGAGCGCCTTGCCGACAAGTGGTACATTGGCGTGAAGGGCAACACCGATAGCGAGTGGGCGTTTGCCCTCTTCCTCGATACTCTCGAGCGCCTCGGCCACAACCCCAGCGCATGCCCCGACAAGGGATTCGGGCCTACGGTTCTGCGCAAGGCCGTTGAGCGTACCATTGCGCAGATCAACGAGATGACGGACTCGATCCCCGAGAGCGTTCTTCAGTCCGAGGACGTTGACACAAAGAGCCTCCTCAACTTTGCCGTTACAGATGGGCACAGTGTCATTTGCACCAGGTACATCAGCAGCTCGACCGATGAGGCGGCCAGCCTGTATTACTCGTCGGGAACCCAGTGGGTCACACGGACGGCGGCCCCGAACAACAGAGAGTATCAGATGGAGCGAAAGGACAAGGGTGCCGACATTGTCCTCGTGGCCAGCGAGCCATTGACGTTTGAGAGAGGTTTGTGACACCTTGCCCAGCTTAACAAATGCCACGACACTGACTTTTACGCAGAAAACTGGGTTAATGTACCGACCAACTCAATCTTGACCATTCACAAGCAGACCGTCATGGTTCACCCCATCATCGACAAGTACTACGAGCGCGACCCTCATCACGTCCGCTCCAGCGCCTTTGTCCAGACCAAGGGCCTGACTTCGAATGAGAAGACCCGGAGTGACTCGACCAGCCCCGCAGCGCTCGATCGTCACCACCAGTCTGACCTAGATGGATACCGTAAGATGATGACGGCGTCCCTGCCAACTGGCCTGTCGAGAAGCCTTAGTCCGGACCTCACACGCCGATCCAGGACCCCCGTATCGATCCGAGAGCGCGAAGCCACCACCCCGTCGTCGCAGTCACAGATCTCCCTAGTCACGCAGACCACCACCACTAACAAGGTTGTTCCGGCACAAGGCAACATCAAAGTCAAGCGGCGGTCGGCCCAGATGCCCGACACTCCCGATTTGGACCAAGTATCCGACAGCGACGAGCCGGTAACGCGTTCGGAGGCGCAAAACTCGCGGAAGCTTTCGCAGTACTTCCCCGAGCTGGCGTTTGCTGCACCGGGGGCGGGGGCTTAGAAGCTTTCCCCCGGGGTTTGTATTTTGAGCGTTTTACTTGTTCCTGTTTGACGATCACATATAGTTGCTTTTTACTTTTGGGGTGTTCTGTTTATTTTGGGATGTGATTCATTGTGTAGGATTAGCTGGCACCTACAGGATGGTGTGTAAAGGATACCCGCGCATCACAAAAAATGCAAGAGGGCGTTTGCTTATTGAACAAGGGAATCTGGTGTTTTTTTGAGTGTCAAATTGTGCATCAGCCTTGTTGAAAAAAAAAATTAAAAATTGGAACATGGGAATCAAGCCTGCAGCTAGGGAGGGGCACCATAGTGAAATGCGAGAAGAAGATGCAAGATGACTGATTGCTGCCGAAGGTGCTGCACCTGGGGACATGGCTGTGTGTGACGGACGTCCAACTCTGTCCATCTGCGTTGGAGAGGTTTCAGGCTGTGTGGCGTCTGCATCTTGTCAACGTACGCATGCAGGGCAGGCAGCTCAAGACAAAAGGCAATGATTCAGGCTCTGTGGCTGCTTCCCTTGAGAAGGTTGACAGGCGCAGAAGGCTGAACTGGTTACAGCTGGGCAGAACTGCCCGCAGCCTCTTCGCATGAGACTCTTCCACCACCATCGCCGCCGCCCTGTTTTTTTTTCCTTCTGTTTTTGTTTCACTTCACCGCTGCGAGGCGAACAGGCACCTGAACGTCTAAACGCCGATACATCATCGACAACAAATAGCCTTCCGAGGGGATTGTCTCGGCTGTGCGCACAGGGTTACGACATGCCCTGCTGCATCGCCATCATACAATACTCGCGGTGCCGACACAACATCCTCTTCAAAATCGGCTGCACTGCGCACTGCGACGATCTCTGCCCGGTGTCGGAGCAGCGCACCCTCCTGATCACGCGTTCGCTCTGGTCCTGCGAGGAATGCCACCTACGTCTTTGGTCGGCCGAGTCGGAGATGCGGTCCAGCGCCTGGAACACCCGCACCGAGGCACTCAGCCTGTCAAACGCATCGGCGTCTGTCGAGAACCGTGACGAACTCCTCTCCAACCTGCACTCCAGGGAGCAGCACGAGGATAGGCTCCTCGAGCAGTCGCGCATAGCCCAGCTTGAAGAGATTCAGTGGGTTGCCGAGTGGACGTGCCAGTACGGGATGAGCATCTGGGAGGTGCTATACCGGCAGGAAGAGGACCCGGCCCGGGCAAATCAGAGAATCGAGGAGCTGCGGGGGATGCGGCTTTGGGATTTTGTAGTGACACGGGATGCCTTGCGCAGTCGCAAGGAGCTTCTGCACCAACAACAACAGAGGTCAATGTGGATAGGTCAAGGTAGAAGGGACTGCCTCGTTAGCCATCGTGACAATGTTGCTAATTGGAAGAACGTAGGACACCACAGATCGCGGCGTAAGGCGACGCCTTCGCCTGATAGTCCCGACCCAGTGCCACAGCAACTTCCACCTGTGCCAGGACACGGCACAGGTGTGGAATCGCCGGGAAGTGACCAGCGGCTGAGCCAACCAGAAACAGAGACAAACGACGAGGCTGATGATGCCATGATGGATCAGAGCCCACATTCTTCCCAGTCGGACTTTGATCCTGGATGGGATGAGCAGCCTTTGGACAAGGGCCAAGCTGCCGAGTTGTTCGGAGAATGGCAAGATAGCGGCGAGCCGAATGACGACTGAAACCTGATCCATTATGAAAGAAAGGGACTTGTTTTTTTGGTTTTTTTTTAACAACTGGCGCCAAGGGTAGCGACGGGATATTGACGAGGATAGATCTCAACATGGGTTATTTTTGGCGGGACCGGAGGAGGAGAAGGCGGTAGGCGCACAAGGAAGGACAAAGTTTGGTTTGGTAGAGTCTATGAATAGAAAATGGCCGTATCGTATCTGACAGAGTTTTGCCAAGGTGCATCTGTATAGGTGCAAAAACAGCCATGTCAGAGGACCGATTGACTAAGAAACCTACAATGGCTAGGTTGCGACAAAAGCCCATGTCTATTCGCCATTATCGAGACGCGAGATATCGAATATGGGTCTGGTTGGTGATGGTATTGTCTTGTTTGTGTGTTTTTTTTTTTTAACCTCCGGGCCATGCTTGCCCCAAGGGACCTTTTTCCCGCCAAGTATGGCATCATCATTCTCGTATCGACTGACCAGTCGGAGTACCACAGCCGGGCCCTTGTCTTCCCGTGTGGAAACGATCTCTCGAGGTGAGGCCAGGTTCCACAATTTCGGATCCCTTCCCCCCGGGCGTCTTTCCCTTCCTTTCTCCTGCGACCGACCGCGAAAAAAAGGGCCCTCGCTTTTTTTCACTCTGGCTGGTTCTGTCTCTCTGCCCGTCTTGCTCTTATTCCTTCCTTCCCGCTGGCTGCGGCTTGTTCCTTTCCTGGTTCCTCGCCAAAGAAGGATCCCGGAGCCCCGGCGGTGAGCACGGCATTTCGCTGCTGTTCACACGCCCCCCCTCTTCCTCTCCCCTCTTCCTCTCTCCCCCCATCTCATCCCATCTCATCACCTCCCCCCATGCCCCCGTCCCCCATAACCCTCGTTACCCTCGCTATCCGTCCCTTCACCCCCCCTCGCCGTGGGAGGTTGAGAGTAAACGAAAGCCCGCCGCCCCCGGACAGACAGACGACACACGGTAAAAAGAACCTGAAAGAACCCCTCCCCCCCGGCTCGACACCCTGTCCCGGAGGGGAAACACAACGGATGATTCGAGAATATGGATGGTTACATGCCTTGGCAGAATAGATAGCCGCAAAGAGGTTCAACC
>JAHVYC010000094.1:156722-222064 GCA_020623665.1 Calonectria multiphialidica | reverse complement strand
TGGCCCTTTTCGCTCCTCTCTGTACTTCCGCCGCGCCCATCATTCAGACAACCATGGCCCGCCCATCGTCATCCGTCCCTCCCCCCCCCCCCCACTCCCCCCATGCCCTTGCCCACACCCCCTTCACAGGATCTTCGCCCACAACGTGGCCCAGATGGGATCCCCCCTCCAAACCCTCTCTTCACCTCTCGCCCGTCCGAAATTAAGCTCGACTGGTGACGTTGCCCGCCGACCGTTGGGGACCGTTGGGTTTGGGGGCACCGCCCTTGGCCCTCTGCGAAGGTTTGCTGCTCTTCATTTACCCGTCCCCCCCGGTTCCTGAGGTCATCGTCACTGTGGGATAGAGCCCGCCAGCCACAAGACACACGCCAAAGCTAGTGTGCCTTGCCCCATCTTCTACACGATGCGCGGTGTTGGCGTAGCTTTTTTTTTCCTTGTTTTTCTAGGGCTGTCTTATTATTACAATGGGGAATTAGATGTCAACTCTCTCCTGTGCCCATATGGGAGGAGCCTTCGGTTTCGGTCTCTCTATCCTCGGTTTCTTTCTTCTTCACTGCCTCTTCTCTCTATGTAACGTGCCGTCGTAGCCTACGACGCACAATGCGTCTAGCCTGGTTCCATGGTGCACATACACAATATACCTTCGTAGACAACAAGACATATAGGCACACGCACCGCACGCACCACACACACTGACACATTGCAAACGCACCCTCGCACACTCACGCTCACACACGGGCGAACACACGCACACGTGCTAGAAGAAAAAATGGGTTCGGCCGGCGGTCCAGAAGGGCGAAACAACACAGCCCTTCCCTGTCTTCCGTAGAGTTTTCGATCATTCCATTGACAATTTAGATAGACTCCATGCCAACGTGCAGATCACTCCTGTCAAAGCGACCAAGAAAGAGGAAACATGCAGGCAATCCAATCGAAACATCCGTCAAACATATTCGGCTGCCTCGCTAGCTTCGCTTGTCTCGCTAAAGAGCCCATCTCGACGTTGCCCCTCCCCTCCGTCTCGCACGGGAGCGAAGGGGGCCGTTCTCTTTAATTCACCGATGCGATGCGATGCTGCTAACGGAGCAAATTTCATCGGAGTCCGTAGGGCGAAGGGGGGCGGGAGGGGAGGGAAATAGAATAAAACAAAAATAAAGGCTTATCGTGCGCGGCGGCGGGCGGGCGGCGCGATCGACAAACCACCCCTCCCATGGACCTTGGGGCGGTGACACAAGCTGGGCCGCTAGCCCCGAAGCTCCCGCCTCATCGCGGTCCATCCATGCCGGCGCATCGTCACCACCAGTTTCCCTTCTCGACATGGTCGCGGGAACTCCTCTTGGGGTTCGAGCTTTTTTTCGAAGGGGAAAACTCACTTCGTCCACCACTCACACGTCCACGCGCTGCACCTGACCATGTCTCGGACCTCAACTTGACCTGCTGCCTCTCTGCCCAAGCAGGGAAGTGCCATGTCCAGAGCCTTTTGCATTCGGCCTTCACGATCGCTCGGGGACCTGCGTTGGTTACACTGACGTTTGGGGAGGGAGACGAGGGCTGCCATGCACTTGGCTCTCGTTGTCTCTCTCCTCCCCCCCACCACGCACACACACGCGCTGCTGCTGCTGCTGCCATCATTTTGGCCCTCGCGCTGCCCCCCAAAATAGTCCTGTCAAGGCGCGCCCACTGCTGCAGCCCAAAGCAGAGGAGGGGGGCCCCCAGCCAGCAGGCCGTGCTGCTGGCTGTCGTTGGCATCGACGTCCATTACGCAAAAACACGGCGGCAAACGCAGATCCCACGAGGTTACACCGACGTGCGTGCGTCCGTATTATTGAGATTACTCAGGCGGCCCTCGCAGCTGATATTGGTTTTTTTTTTTGGGAATTCGGTACACACAGAGCCGCGCATGCGCATGCGCCCTGCAACTGCAACTGTACTACACTGCGTCTGCGTCGTGATGCATATGCTGCTGCATCGCCGTCTGATGTGGTGGATGGATGCTGCCACAGCTGCCGCTGCTGCGTGCTGCGCGCTGCCTGTCGGCCTGCGTATGCCACCCCAATCCGTCCCCTTGCCTGGCCTTGACCTGGCCCTTCCCCCTTGCGACCCCCCAGAAGCCTCACTGATTGGCAGCCCAAAAGAGAGCCTTCAATGGGACAACGGCGCCATGGATTCTTGCATTGGGGGCGACTCTACACTGCGTCTCCACCAAGCGCGTGGTGTCTCAGAGCCCAACATGGCCGCCTTCATGCCGGCCCTCTGTCGAACGCAAACCACAGCCACTGCCTCGCTCGCTCTCTTCCCCCACAAAGCCACATCGCAAACTCTCCCCCAACGCCAACCACTCTATACACCGCACTTACGTCCGGGGCCGCACCATGATCGCCCGCCAAAATCGGGGTCACAGACCCTGTCTAACCACAAATCTAATCGTGTTTCGCCTTCTTTTTCTTTTTCGTCCGCTCCATCAACTGCCTTCTACGGTGTAGTCCCCAGCTTGGCCCTCACTTTGTTATTTTCCCGAAGTTGCGCCCTTGGATCGATTCCACGGACCAGGCGCATCGCCCGCTCGGAGATGACCGCATAACACGTAGCTATATCACGCACAGACAAAAGAGTAGACAATCGATCGCATGAAACTCCAATGTATTGGTATAATTGTTGCCCCACGACTAAGCTTCAAGCAAGTTCCTGCCCAAGAAAACGCCGTGTAAATGCTGCCAAAGCTGGTTTTGCCCCCAAAGCGCCAAGTGACCCCAATGTTCATTCCACTGCCCCCCCAGTTTCTGATAAAACATGATAGGTAAAAAAGACAACAAAAAAATATAAGCAGCCAGACCTCTCCCCATTTAATACAGGAATATATATATATCCTCGAAGCGAACGTAAATGTTTCTCTTTCCTCCAATCCAGTACCGATGATTCGCAAACGCCGTGCCAATAGAACATAGCCATAAATGGACATTGATTAATGCTGAGTTTGTTGTGGTAATAACATGCCGAAATCGTATCAAGTTGCCCGTCGTTTCAAGGGGGGGTGCGCGTGCTAGGTTTTTAGCGGTGTTTCCCCATCCCACATTCAGATGATACAGGCTGCTCCACTATAGAGTCGCTCTGATCTAGTTGTCGCCCGAGGTCGATGCTCGTTTAGGACCGAAGAACGGACCCAGAGGCGTTGAATTCGAAGCTGTGGCAGCCTCTCTCGTGTCGCTTCATGTTGCTCCGCACGCTAAAGGCCTTTCCACAGCCGGCATGGGGGCACTTGAAGGGCTTCTCTCCAGTGTGGGAGTGGCTGTGGATCCGCAGGCTGCTGGGTCGGCTAAATGCCTTGTTGCAGGTTTGGCAGATGTAGCGGTCCTGGCTCTGCGGGAACGCCGCACCGCCGGTTGGGTTAAGGTAGTGGTGGTGTTGCCAAGGGTTTGCGCCGGTGGCAGTTGGTGCGGCCATCGTCATCGGAGGAGGGAATGACTGAGGCAGCGGGCGCTGGTAGTAGCCGCCGACGACCTGTGTCTGGGGAGGAGGAGTGGGCTGCATGGAGGGATAGTAGCCGCCCACGAGAGGCTGCTGAGGTGCGTAGGAGCCCGCGTAAGGCTGGTGAGGGTAAGGAGCAGGAGTTGAGCGAGGGGCAGGGGCCGGAGCCATCGGCTGCCGTTGAATGTCGGATTCCAGAGGGGGAGTCGTCTCGTAGTAGTAACCCCGAGGAGCTGAGCTGGGGTATGGCTGGCTGGTAGGCTTGCTTGAGGGGGAGTTGTAGCCATCGAAAGAAGCATCTGTGCTCATCGGTGGCGTAGGAGGCAGTCCGCGGTGGGCCGAAGACTTGGCGTATCCAGAACCAGGTCGGCTTCCTGAGGAGGGTGTCAGTTTTCTTGGATCCCAGGGTCATGCGGCTTTGCGGTGTTCCTTACCATCGATCTGGGGTGAGTGCTGTCGCGATACTGGGGAGGCATCGCTAGAAGGGGAGCCCGCATCTGCCAAACCCAAGAGGTTGGAGATGGAGGGGAGCGAGCACTTGTTGTCTTCCATGGGGGGCGAAGGAGGAGCCTGAGGGTGTTGGCGAGAAGAGTGGTAAGAGGTGTACTGGCTAGACATGAAGGATGTGGCAGCAGCGGTGTGCATCTAAGTGCAGAAGTGTCGATGTGGTCGAAGAGTAGGTGGTGGGGAATTAGTTTGGCGGGTTGGTTTGGAAGACGACGAAGCCGGCCAAGGAGTGATGGGCCAGGTGGATTAGAATAAAGCGGCACGGGCAATATTAAGTGCGTTGAGAGGAGTAACGGCGATGATGATTAAGAGGAGCCCAAGAGCCTGTTGATGTCAAGAGGTAGTTGATGTCTGATTCAACGAGTTCCGGGAGCCAGTAGTAGCAGAGACAATGAAGGGGGCCTCGGGAATCTTAAGTAGGTTTCTCGGGAGGGACGAAGATTGTCAAGGTATTCGAGATCTTGTGAATCGACCAAGGTGACCCAGGCTTCCTTGACGTACCCCCCCTCCCCTCCCCAGCCCCAAGCTGTCAGGAAATATCGGGTGTGGGCCTACTCCCAAGACACCGAACCTGGGACGAAAAGTGGCAGGGTTCGAGGGTGAGGGCGAGGAGGGGGGCGCTGGCAAACGGTGACGGAACATGCCCTGGCGCCCCATCGATGATGGACCTGGGTGTGAGTGTCTGTGCCGGCAGTGAATGAACCAATGTTATGGGGCACACTGCTGATCCGTGGCAGGGGAGGGGGGGCGTCGTGGGTGTAGAAGGGGGCGTGGAGGTCTGGCGTTTTAGGATGTGTCGTGTAGTGTGGCGGGCGTGTGAGATCTAGAGGTGTGTGTCGCCCCGGCTCCGGGATGACTGCTCATGGATCAAACGGTCGACAGGCAAATCATCGAAATCCCTGTTCCCTGACTTCTGAATATCTCTCTTCCTCCCTGTGCTGCGTGAGATGTTGATCATCGTCGCCCAGTCTCGTCGTCATGCTCCCCTCTCCGTGCCCCCCTCTGCCCTGCTCAGCTTTGAGTCGAGCAGCTTGCCCTCGAGCTTCGCAGCAAAATTGCCAGTCCCGACGCCGGGAACCCATCATGGTGGAAGCATGGTTGGCAGGGAAGCCTGCGGAGCGCATTGTGGCCCGTTCACGTCTTCTGGAGAAACACTGTATTTGTCCCATGGAAAGCATTTCCATCCACTGAAGCCCTGCCGCGGCGTTGCACTGCTCGATCCCGGACCACCATTTCCTATTTGGGACACGGTGCCGTTCTGAGCAGTATAGGGCCCACACTCACCTCATCCATGTCTCCCTCATCCGTGGCCTAGGTCTGCCGCCAGGGGTGGCCTGGCTTGGCGCCCGTTTTGGGCTTCTCCCTCTGAATCTCGAATCGTCGAGGGTACGCCTTGAGACGATCTTGACTCAAAACCACCCTCTCGCACAAAACCCATTCATGTTTCGCCCGTATTCTGTGCCACCGGGTTTTTTAACCTGGCATCGTGCCGGGCTCACCGTCACTCGACCAAGCATCGCGCATCATCCAACCGATCATGTTTGAGATGAGGTTTCTCAATCACCAGCCAGTCCTCCCCCACAACTCACGATGTCCCCAGGGTTTCCGGACATTTCGTTGTGCCGCGCCGTTCAGCATGTGCCGCAGAGTAGCAAACCTTAAACGTCGCATTTGCCATGATGCCTCGTATCTCCTGAGCCACATTTTCCAACGTCATCGACGAGCTTGATCAAAGGTAATTCCACATCGAACTATGCAGGCTCCGGGTAGGGTTTATGACAGGAAATTGAATGTGTGAAATGATGCTGAGATTTGCGGGCAACCTTGTCCGTCATAGTTCAATTGTGATGGGCCACACCCACAGCGGCCGTGAAACATTCTCGAGATCCCCGGCCAGGCCTGCCTGCGTCAAAAGCCACTTTGCCGAGTGGATGTGAAAAGCAGCCCGTGGCGCGCCGTCGCGGACCTGCAGCGCTGGTTCTTTAGGGTTGAGAGAATGTCTGTAACCGAGTTCCAGCCGGCACAAAGATGGCGTAACGGCAGCGCGTCATTCCGTGGCCCCCGCTTGCAGTTGGGCGCTAGTGCTTGCTGCATCTGTCATCTTGTCGTCCCTGGCCATCAATTGTCATCTTTTCTCATTCTCCTAGAAGGAAAAAAAAGAAAACGGGCTAATTTGGGTGATCGCCGCCTTAGCGGGCGCCAAGGATTCACACCATCATAAGCGAGCAAAGGAGGCGCCCGGCTTTGATCGACCAAGTGTTTGAAGAGCATACTAGCGTCAAGCCTCTCCTTAACAGGACAACAACTCGCAGGCAAGGACAAACCTCTAACAGTCTTTGAAACTCTTCTCAGAGGACTATAGGGAAGGGTTTTGTCAGCGTAACATTGGGTTTCAAGAACGGCTACATCCTTCAGGCCTATCTAGGAGTTTCAACATGGCGGCAAAGGCAGGTTTATTTGTCGTTACTGTCCCAATTAGCCATTGTAAGACCGACTCTGAGACAGACTGAGACAGACGAGCCATGGAAAAACGGCTTGCGCCAAACTTTAAGCGACGACACGTGCGAAACAACCATTTTTTTGCTTTTTCCCATTTCGTCGTCGCCGCGCCATCGCAGCCACGCCCGCTGTGAGAGCACAGCCCGTGCTGCCAAGAACAAAGCCACATTGTACAAATAAGTTGTGCCGAATTACACGGCTCGCCAGCGATGTTAGGCCTGGGCCCATGGTCTGGAGTTTATTTGGGCGAAAGCTTGAGTGCAATTATCCATCTGTGAATGGTGGCTAGAGAGACGCGCCCGGAATGTGGGGGCTGCGGTTGGGAATTCACTTGTCGATCCTACCCTGTCCGAAGTTGGAAGCTCCAATGCTCTAATTTAGAGGCATTTGAGAGAAAAAAGCCGACATGTGCACTATGCTGCAGTCGTCTGCACCCCAGCGCTGCCCAAGGAGCGGCACTCCAAGACGCCCCGAAACGGGCACCTCTCAAGGGCCGGTCGGGTGACTTGTACTCCAGATCACATTATATGGCGGTGATACTTCGGGGCTCGTACGGGTTTGCCTGCCGCCCGCGATCCAACAATGCGGTCCTGATAGATGCCTTCCAGGGTTTTGTTACTGTCAGAATCCCAGGAGTGACGTTCTTGGGCAGCTAGTGGTGAGGCACAGCCGGCCAGGCCGTGGGTGTTTATGGTGTTTGCAATGTTGATCAGTGGAGTAATCAAAGCGGGTGGGCCATCCAGGGTAAAAACCAACAGAGGCTCCTAGGATTGCATCCAGACCCCTCGAAACCAATCCTCGGCATGTAGGGGAGCGCGCTCCTTTCGACACGGCTGGATGCCGTGATGGAAATGACATGATGCGATTGTTGTCGACAGCGCCGTAGAAGGGCGTTAGTTGGCAAGGTCTCGAACCACAAAAGTGCTCTAGCATGGCTCCAACCAATTCTGGCAGGCCGTAGGCATCTCTCTGATGGTCAGTGTCAAAATAATATGGAGAGAGCTAGAGATTAAATCTCCCCGGGCTAGATCCAGAGAGCACATGGTTCCTTGGAAGGCTCTTCCCGAGAATGCAGGGAGGCGCGCGAACCGAGTAGTGAAACAAGTTCCCGGTGCTAGTGGTTGGGGGACTGGGCAAGGTGCCGTGATAACAACGTGCTATAGACTCAAAGTGGAATGGGGGAATGGGAAATTCGGGGAACAATTGCTGGACCAGCCGGGGACTTGAGGCGGTGGCAGGAAACCGGCCTCCGGTCAGGGGACTTCTTAGGTGCTGGTTCTGTCTTGGTGCGAAACTCGCTTCCAGAGCCGATGCTGAATGTGGGGACGTGGAAATGGACA
The DNA here is from genome assembly GCA_020623665.1 of Calonectria multiphialidica. Taxonomy (NCBI): domain Eukaryota; kingdom Fungi; phylum Ascomycota; class Sordariomycetes; order Hypocreales; family Nectriaceae; genus Calonectria; species Calonectria multiphialidica. The sequence continues at coordinate 214,253 of JAHVYC010000094.1, read as the reverse complement.
GCCACGTCCGCCAAGCCATCAACTAATTGATGTTATCCCGTTCGTTATGGAGGCATAAACCTGTTGCGACAGCCGAAAGCCACTGTGGGCGAGTTCGAGCATAGGCATAAGCCATATGCAAGGCCAAGGCGCAACTCAGCCCACAGGGCCAGCGGGAGCCAGCCAGCCAGTGGGAGCCAGCAGGGCAGCATCATTGGGGATGAGGTGTTGAGCGCCGCCATTGGCTGGGACTTCCCGAGCGGTAGTGCCGGGGGACTTCCAGATTCGGGCGATGCGAAACAAGGACCTGGGTGTGAAGAAAATCAATCCGTCGATCAGTACAGGACCTGCTGGCAAGGATCAGAAGCCTCCCGCACAGTTCGGTGGTGGGTGTTGTCGGCGAGCGAGGGGATTGGATGAATTAGTCGGCCAGAGCCCAAGAGGGTCGTGCTGGAAAAAGCAAAGCCCAAACGGGAGAGGGAACGCCCAGGGTCCGGCTGACTTGAGGGGCGGCCTTGTGTGATTGGCATGCGCATTTACAAGGCTGCTGTTGATGATTGATAGCGAGTGCGAGCGCGCTGATGGGGCAGGTGAAGAGCCAGCTTGGGACCCAAGACTCGAGGTGGTATGTTGGAGTAGCGGCTGGGCGTGCCATGCCTCACCCACATAGAGTTACAGCACACAAATGCGCCCATCCCACGACCTACCCGCTGATGGAGGTGCCCCGTCCAACGAAAGGCACCGTAATACGTCATGCCTGCTCAACTGTCGGCTAGACCCAAATCCCGACGACGTGCCGCAAATGGAGGCATGCATGCCAAGCGTCGCCGTTAGTGGACCACCCACCAGAATCCAGTCCCCGAAATTCCAGACACCGTTGTGTATCGCCCTGTATTATAGCACAGGATAATAAGCCTGGGTTGTTGTGAGGAGGACGCTGATCGTAAAGCTTGAGGGGGGGGGGACCTCGAGAAAAACTACAGGGGGCGGGGCTTCCAAATTTAGTCAGGCACCCTCAGCACTAAGGGCCTTGGTGCACTGCAGGACGTGCTGGGAGCACCCGAAGGAATCAAGGCATGATCTGACTGGACCAAGAACGAAGCTTTCTTGGCAGATACGCCAGGTGCATGCTGTAGGTAGGGTCTGAGACCGGCATTCGAATAGGCGTGGTTGACAGCAATTGATGCGTGTGTGACACGCAATTGTTCCGTAGGCGCGCAGGTGTTGTCGAGGAGATGAGACCCCCCTCCATGTGGTATATCAGCGCCTTGCGCCGCCCCTACAGGTGCTTGGCCGCCACCCGTCGTGCGCCGTTGTGCTGACTAACTAACGCCGGCAGCCTGACAAGCCAACAAGCCAACCAACCAACCCACCACCCGCCGTAGGGTAGCACGTTGTTGATTTCCTCATACGAGTTGATGATCGCCCTAGGGCCAGCGTCGATTAATGATTCATCTCATCCACCTCGTGAGCTCCACCCCGGAACTTGCAAGATCCATCGTCGCTCGCCCATCACCATATCCATCGCAAGCTCATGCTTGCTCATCTTAAATTGTTCCTGAAAGTCAAATTCTCCTTGCTCATCGACATCATCCCCCCTTGCTATGTTTCGAGTAGTAGGCGGGTAGGGTTGAGCAGGGGGGGTCAACATGGGGCGTCAGTCAACCCTTTCCAGGAGTGCCCCCGTCGCCTCAACCACGAACATCCTCGGTGTGCCTTGATGACAGCCCCAGCATGAACCCGATTTATGCCATTGATCTCCAATCCCCCATTGTAACCTCCATCGCTCATCTCCTCCTCGTACCTCTTGGACCTGCAGCAGCGTCGCACTCACCATTGCGTAGTTGCACCCCGGGGCCCTCCCGCCCTATCGAGCTTGGCCCTAGTGCGCCGTCTATTGATTGTGACAACTTGGATAGCACCGCATCCTCCGAGTAACGGATCTAGCGCTGCCACCGTTGCAGGCGGCGACACATTTGTCCGTCTGTCTCGCCCTTACCCCAGACATTCGCAAAGCCACCGGCAACGGCTCGTCCAAACCCTAACGGCCGTGTCCAGTCCGCCTCGGCATCTACGGAATCGTCTCTGAGACAGTGGTGGCCGAGACGCAAGCTTTCCCCCCAGAAACACTAAAATGTCGTGCCAAGCAACGGTTCGAGAGGCGTGCCCGTTCGGGGCCCTATTAGCGCCCTCTTCCACGAGGGTTTCCTGCCTGTGATCTCCAGAGAGCCGTGGCGATCAACAGGGGTGACCCCGGCACACAAACGATGTCGGCCACGCGAGAGTGGGTTAGCAAGATTCGGCTCCCACCCCTGGCCCTCTAGCGCTCCACTGCCTGGTGGCCTGATGTTAATCTCTCTGAGAGCGTGCTGGCGGTACACTGAGTTGCAGCCCTGTCGACGGGGCAAGGACCTCTGCTGTTTGACCCCAAGAACGCGCGCTTTCTTGGGCGGAAAGCTGTGAGCATGGACTTGGGCTCAGTTCTCGCCTTGGATCTTGCACAAAGCCGGGAGCCGTTCCTACACAGGGCTTGCCCCTATGGTTTCGATCTCGACAGGCGCTGCCGTCATCGGGACCACCGATTGCGGCCAATGGACAATTGAAGGATTGACATCATTTCGGCCGAATTATTCTGCCCAGCGGCCCTGCGCGCTATCTTGTCCAGGCTTACATGTATTCTTACGATGCTCACCTCTCAGACCTGTCAATTCTGACCAGCTGCCACACCCACACGCACCTGCTGCTCGGTGGCGATATTCCCCATACCTGTCCTATCCTGGTCAAAGTTCTTACATCCGTATTCCTCTGCTGGTCGCCGGAGTGCCCTAGTTGCCCGACAGCCAGGTCCCCCCAACACACACAGACCTCCTCAAAACGACCCCACTGCCACGACAAGATTACTGCTTTCGGAAAGCCTAGTCCGGGACAGGGACTTCTTGATCTGCTCTGCCCGTTGTAACGGGCGAGGCGCAAGCAACTCTACAAGGCACTTCCATGTTCGGATTTTCCCGCCATGGACTTCGCACCTCCCGTCTGTCTGAAATCAGTCCATTGCTTGGCCGATCGCCAGCATGTACATTGAGATCCTCAACCCAGAATAGCGACACTTGGCCCAAAGACCTAAATGTTTTTTTCCCTTCTTTTCCTTTGGGCTCACCCTGGCTACTTCTCATGGACCCATGCTGCGGCAAAGCCTCCCTCCCTGCCTGTTGGACCTCCTCACTTGTCCGGGGCGTATGCACCCACTAGGTGTGCAACCTTATGAAAACGAAGTTTGGCCAGACCTTTCCTATTGCGCCCAATCTAGACTGGCCTGGTGGGAATCCCGAGCAGCGGATGATGGACCTCGCAGCCAGAGTTGTTGGTGCCTCTCGGCATGCCTCAGGTCTTGAGCCTGCGGCACAGGGGGAGATCCCATTACATGGACCGTGGCGATCAGGGGCGACGATACCGTGCCATACTGACCGAAGACGTGGTATCCAAACTTACGGATAGGGCCACAGATCACCTCTCTCGCACTCTCAACTGCCGTCCCCTCTTTAGCCGGGACAATAATGATCGCCCTCTCCTCGATGATCCTCAGTGACATGATCACATCCATCGCAGGTTAAGCGAACGTATAATAGACGCCGTATTGGGTGTGCCCTATCCACCAGCCCAGCCCCTTAATGATTTGGCGAATCATGACCGTATTGCAATACAGGCAGTATGCGCTTGGCCATCCCTCTCGTTGCTGGACAGGTAACCCAGTCGGAGTTGAATCTGCCGTTGTTGGCACCCATTCACTGTTCAGCTCGGGCCATTGAACAGCGACATGCCGATACGAAGTCAAGCTCTAGTACAATAAGCCTCAACACTAAATTGCTAAGGTTGTGCAATAATAACAATTCATATACCGAGGACTAGCACATCTAAGGAACAGCTTCCCTGTTGCCTTTACAGCTTTGCTCTCGGACAACAAAATAACCCTGACGCCGTATCCCTTGTAACGTCGTGTTAGTGCATGCCAGGGGAGATCTCGGATGAAACCATGGATCAGACTACTAGATTCTTATTCATGTCGTACAGAAATGGCTTGGGATTATGAATGTTGCCTCCATGACCAAATACTGTCCATCTGACTCCCTGGATGCACCGTGTGCTGGGGATTTGACTGGAGATTTGCAGCTGGGTGCTTGCACCTCAGGCTTCCGACAGCCTGAACACCGCATTCCCCATCGCCTTCTCCATCACTAGCTGGTAGAGCAGTGGCCACTCCTGGAGCTCTCATGACACCCCCAGATTTATAAGCGTCTCCTAATCAGCCGGATTCTGTCACGATGTAACCAACTTGCAGGAGACGTGGATACGTACTTGCTCACACCCCCTCCCTTGGAAGCCCAGTTTTTACTCTCCCGGACTTTTACCAAGATTCATGCTGATCGTCTGCATAGAGGTAGTCGCAGCTCGGGCTATTCGGCGTATAAGCAATTCAAGTCGATGATTCGCACAACCTGCATCAGAAGGGGGGCTTGTGATGCACCTCGATGTGTCGAGATCCCTTCGGCGTCAATGGTTGACACGGATCCGCTCATTGTCTAGCCAGTGCATGACACCCCAACCGTGGGTAGACCGCGTGCCACGTTTTCACCAATGCTGTCGATTTCTATTTCACAGGATCAACAACATCCCTTGCATAACCGCCGGGCCAGCGCCATATGTTGCCCGCACGACATAAGCCTCGTTTCGAGAAAAGAAAGGAACTTCAAGACCTTGGTGATACATTACATGCATGCTATGTGTTCAGAATTTGCTCCTCGGCAACATTTGACGTGTGAGATATGTGACCGGAAGTACGTCAAATTAGGGTGGCGTTGGGTCGTGCAGCGGTGGCTTGTCCTCACCGAGCTTAACAGAGGTATTATTGTTGAAAGTGTGTGTCTGCGAAAACTCGTTGAGAGGGCTCCCGTCAAACGTGATTTCTGGGTGCGACCGGGGTTGCGGAAAAGCTGAGGGCCAGGTGCGTTCAGCCTTCACTCGATGCTCTAGGTGAGAGCTCCGTACCAAGATCCAGTGGCCGGAGTGGTATCTTTTTTTTTTGCTTTTTCTTTGCTTTTTTTTCTCTCTTTTCTTTTTTCTTCTTCTAATTTTTCTTGGCTCACGTAGCAATTCAAAGCTCGTACGACTTGACTCACTTTTCTTTTTTGTCTACCCCTCAAAAGGATCCAGGAGTAATACTCGTGGTGAGGGAGCAACCCGCACTGCCGTTGAACTGCCAACTCCACACTCGGTACATTGCTTTTGCCGGGGATTTGAGTGGTAGCGCCGCGCATTGGCCCTACCGGGCGCGTTTTTCGATAGCCTGGACGCCCCAAATGGTATTTCATGACGGATCTGCAGGTGTCAGATATCACATGGAATGAAATTGCAAGCGCGGTGGCTGGAAGTGATAGCGGTGGGGGTGTAGCCAACGCGCGGTAGTGGTTGGCGTTCCTGAATGGCTGCAAGCTGTTGTCTTACACAGTGTTTCCCGTATCTCCTCGCCGCCGCGAAAGCGAGGGCGCCAGGAGGATTCACGAAAAGCAACCAAGTCATTTGAGGAGGATGGAGAGGCTTGATGTTTGAGCCTTGTAACATTCCGGGCGTACACAGGGGTCATGATCAACAGCGCGATCACCACTCCCGGACTAGGCCACGGAATCAGCCTTGCGGCATTCGAGGAGAGTATGTTTTAGACATTCTAAGTTTGCGAACGCGAAGCGCGGGCTGCGCGACGATGTGTCAGTGCCATGCCCTGATCGACACCGTCTGGGCGACCTCTCCAATGGTAGACTTTGGCATTGCAATGTCACGGAGTGAGCGCCCGCGCGGCTGAGCTCCCCGTAATGGCGATACTTTACCTCCCTGTCCTGCCGCGGCAGTAGCGCCGGTTCTGACATGTCGGGGTTTGCCATGAGCCCGAGTCAGGAAATGTAGGTGTGACCCTGTAAGGTTGACTAACTTAGACTTTGATGGAATCCATTGATCCTTCTGACGTTTCTTGGGTGACATTGCCACTGCCGATCCTTTTCAACGGTCATTGATGTTTTGACAAAGCTTTATTAGAGAGTACGGAGAATAAAATAAAATACGAATTCCCATGGGCCAGGCGATCCACAGGGTTCTAACGCATCAGCAAACAAACGGTCAATTAAACTTAGATGAAATGATGCCCCTCCATCTCCATACAGGCTCCATCACGGAGGACGATCGTTGGGTCAATGTACGAACGTCCAAACGCCTGCGAACCCAGGTTGAGGCCTCGGTATCCTCCACGAAAATCCGGAGGACTTCTGATATGACCTTGTCGTCCGTGCCTATAAACTCTAGATGGCCCGTCTGCGGGCGTAGAAAAGGCACCATGTGTGGACCAGTTAACAGCAGCTGTATAGTCACTGCTGGTCTGGGCGTCCTCTGCCTCACTGTCGGAGTCGAGACGCGCGGCAGAGCGGTGTTGGAACAGCATCTCGGTGGTACTACTAGCCCCCGAATGATGAAAGTCCGAAACCGAAGCGTGAGGCGCAGATTGCCGGCCCAGGTACCTCCGTCCATAGGGCCGGGGCGGTGTGGGATAGAATGGAGGAGGTATCCTGTCGGGGTGACGAAAAGAAGGCTGGGGAAATAACCCAGAGCAAATTTGAGCCCATGGAGTCTGAGCCAGACGTGCCAGGGTTCTCTCCCGTATCGTCCGCTGGCGGCGAACGCTTTCCAGATGAATTGGCGGTATGCTCTGCAGTTCATCACTCCTTAGAGCATCTTTCGCTCGGCATTGTCGGTTGGGATGAGATCCGCATTTATTGCATTGTCTAGTCCCGAATCTCAATGGAAGTTCAATCACAGAGGTGGCCCGTCGAGCCATCTCCTCTGACAATTCCTCGTCAAACGTTGGTTTAGCGGCCCAGTCTGGAGGGGGGAAACTCCGCACATCGCGACTGTGAACACAATGCCAACATAGACAAATGACGTACTCTTCTCCAAAAACATGTTTGTAGAAAACAGATGTCCTTTCGTCAAACGAACTGAAGTGTCGAGGGCTGGGAGTGTGCTCAATGATGCCGCCAGTTGTCTCCCGGGAGAAGGAACGAAATTCCTGGGGACAGAGCATATGAGTTCTCCATACAAGATCGATATCTAGGGTAGGGACGAAGAATCGCCGTCTGCGCATGCAGACCTCGAGACATTGGATGTCAGACGAAAACTGTATCAGAGACATGAACTTGTTGTATCGCTCGATGGAAGCCCGGAGCTGAAGCCCTTCACCTTGGCTGGATATGTGCATCCGATGCCATGAGTGTTGCAGGATTCGGTTCGCAAATTCGAGTTGTTTATCGATAGCAGAGTGAAAGTCAAAGTGAAAGTTCACGCAGCCAGAGCGGGTGGCGAAGCGGTGAACCCTCTGCTTGTGCAAGAAAAGATGTACAATGTGATCTGTTGTCCTATCCGGATACGTCGACTGAAGGAACGAAGTAGAAACGTCCAACAACTCCAGCAAGTTTGGAAAGGGATATATATGCCTGATAAAGTTGTCCAGCATTTTCGGAGGTTCAAACTTTCCAGTCTCGGCGTTCTCGACAATGGACAACTATAGTTATGTTAGCGGAAGGGATTATGACTTGCTTTCGAACAACGTACCAGCAATTCCCAATTCCAAGTCCCAAGATTTGTTCCTGTTGTCTGCATGAAAGAATCGCAATCGTATGGGCTCTGTAGAAGTGCATGCCAAACCATCAATACGTCCAGAGGGGGGATGGCCTGTCTCAGGTCTGCCTGGTAGGACTCCGAGAACCACGTTTGCATCCGTTCAATAGCCATGTTGACGTAGAAGTTCCAGGCCGACTCTGGTGCTACCTGGTTGTGCTCTGCCCACTTTTGGACCTTCGTCTTTGCAGATACGAACTGCTCCAGGAGGTAGAGGTGGGCGAGACATTGTCGAGGCGTGACTCCGGCGTCAGTGACGTTCTGGGGGATCTGTAGGTGGCTCACGTTGGGCAAACCGTACCGCGAGAGGGCATCGAAGCGGAAAAAGCTTTGAAGAGCTCTATGCATCATGTTAGTGCTGTCAGTTTCGTGTCGCATTTCGTTATCGTAACTCACCTGAATGCCATGCTTTGTCTGTGTCGATAAGTCGACGGCCAACCAGCGCCGACGAACAAACCGAACAGAAGTAACTGAGCATCGTAACGTAGAGGTGCGAGTAGGAGGATATTAATATATTGCTCATCGCGATAAAAGGGTAATATTGAACTTTCTTGTTCTACCCTTTGGGTGCTTGAGCGAGGCTTAGGTTTCTTAGGAGGCAGATATTGTCGGACAAATGCCAGAGGGCGTGATGGTTTATTGCGACACGGAGGTACCTTGAGATTTTTCTCACACGTCATATGATATTCTTGGGTCGTGGAGTAATTCTTGGCTTGCTACTGCCTTGAGACATAAGGGTGCAGGTGATCGGAGTGGTTCCTGACGCGCCTGCCACAGCCTTGTCGGTATATTGGCCAAAAATCAAGCAATGTACCGGCGAACACGATTGAAATTCAAGACTTTTACATCGTATGTGTTAAATTAAAATTGGCAATTGGCGCATCAAGAAAAATCGGCCATTCTTCCCATGATGGATTTAATATGAGAGATTGTATGGTCGAGGGACCTTCATGTACCACTATCACGAATCGAGTGTTGGTTCACGACATGGTTTGTTTGATAAGGCTTGCACAAATATAACAATAGATTTATGTCGCATAATTACACTACTATAATTCTTAATACTGGGCGAAATCCGGTCTGAACAGGACCGTACCTTGGTGGTGGCTGCTCAAGGTGACAGTACAAACTCTCAGAAGGGAAAGTCTCATTAGCGCATCAATCTCGGCACTGTGTCTCAAATGATATTCAGACGTAATATCATGTAAGTATGCTAGAGCAACATTGCCTTACTTTTCACCCGCGAAATGCAACAATTTGATGTTGCACGTCTTGATCAAGCCGCGATGCAAATCTTGCGTAGATAGCTGAGAATGAGACAACCTAACCTACATTCAAATTAGATAAAGGAACGAAATAAAGAGCGAGCTTCAACTGAGCAAAGCCAAGCACAGTAATGCAACCGCTTTGGATACAAGTGACTCACTGTAATGAATTCCTTGCCGTACAACTGACTTTCCAGGCAGGTCAACCTTGCGGCACCTGCATCTTATTTCTATATTAAGTTTTACCTTGATTGAAACGCACTATTTATATGTTAGCACGAGACCAACTCTTCATGTTGAAGATCTGATGATGAATTGAGAATTTCAAGTTTTGAATCCGGACAGTATTGAATCAGGCAGGGAACGTTGACTAGTTTCGCTTGACAGGCCGGCAAAACTTGCTCTTGGGTCGTATCTGCGTCACAATTTGGGTTTTTATAGAAATGTTCTTATATCGCTATGGGTGTATTCCACTTCTTCGAGCTGGCTTTCCAGGGTAAGTATCTCGGCCATATCCCACCCTTATCAGAAAAACAGCAAGCTCATTTTTACCATCGAAAAATAAAAGGGAACAGTGCCAAGTCATCGCACTCTAACTTTATCGAATTTCTGATCTTAGCGCACATGTGCGATGACTTCGTCTACATCCATACCGAGTTTTGGTTGGGTACAACACAACTCAGGATGTCTTCCTCATAGCCTATTCACACTGTTGCCTCTAATTAACGTTCATCAGTGGTATTTTAATTATAAATGATTCCATAATTGTTTCCGCCTTGTCATGGCTCAGAAGTTGACCTTGCATCCGACGATCTTGGATGGACGAGGTGTTGTAAATGAATTGGGTCAGTATTGGACTCTGATCATATTGTTAGAGCGTCAGAGGGAAACACTGTCTAAGGAACGGACTGAAGGCCTGGACCCTCTCATGACAATATTGTGTCGGGAATGCAATTGGCTTGAAAGCCATACTGATACTACCGTTCTCATTCACCATGCCTGAAGGGCGATGCAAGGCGATGGGTGAGACACTCGCGCTGAGGTAGTGGTACTGGGCTGACAAGGTTATGAGTATAAACGCATGATGTTGATATTGGTCACTATATGTGTTAAACTGATTCCGAGGTAACAGAATTTGGCAATCAGGAAAACCGCAGCCTCGAATTTCTGACTAGCCACCAATAACACCAATTTTCTTTTTTGGAGCTCTGAGCCTATTTTGTTAAGATCAAAGATATGAGCTGGAACACCACATAAAAGCTTTCATAGTTTACCAGTATAAATACAATTTTCTACTCCATTGTAAAGCGTTTGACCCTCCTAATTATTCTCAAGAAAATGTGAGTTGAATGAGTACCACAACCCAACAACCACCAACTTTGACATTAAGATAATGTCCCAAAATAAACTCATGATTAGCGTTACTCTTAATTTAAACCCTATGCTTTTACGCGTAGTTGACCTGGCGGCGCGCATCTTGAATAGGAGCGCAAAGCGCAGCTGGGTTATTGGCAAGTACATAGTCTAGATAGGATACAGAGAACCATATCCATTTTATAGGTTAAAGGAGTAGCTTTTCAGGTAATGTGTCTCATAATTTCAAATATTATCGTGATGTGATGATGGCTCCTACTTTTTCTTTCCAAGATCAGCTATGCAAGTTCCAACACCTGAACGATACTACAGTCTTGGCATAATCTGTTCGACAATGTAGATTGGACCATGGTAATTTTGCGTCTCGGTCTTCACGTATACTTCAGGATAAAATTGTTACATCTGTTGATATTACCCGGTTCAGCGCCATCCGGCTTGTCGGCACGTCCCGGCTGTGATGCTTCTTGTTCCCGAAAATGATAAACGGGGTCGGTCATCCTCTTCTTCTTCGGGCAGCTCACAACTTCTATTTCCGGCTTGGTGCATGGTTTCCTCCTCTCTCCCCCCCTCAAAATTACGAGGGTTTATCATGATAGTCATCCACTGCGCCAGGGCATGCCAGCACACCAAATCATTAAACCGACACCCTTTTGCCTGAACACTGCCCCCGAGTTTCCGCCTCATTGCCTTGATTGCCTTATATTCTCTCCTCTTCCGCCTTCCCTTTTTCGTTAGGCCTCGTTGCCTGACACACCACAACGGCTTGATCTCGTTTCGATGCATGATGCCTTTCTCGGCTTTGCCTGCATCATCTCGCATTTCCTCACACACACACGCACCTCGATTGAACAAGGCCGAGCAATGAAACACGGATAATTCGTAGCACATTCAGTCTGGACTGGCTGTTGCGACTCTATGACCACATTCCCACATATGCCGCAGCCCAAATCTAATCAACGTGATCGACGCCCGCATAGTCACGCGATGCATGTGGAATGTCACCATTCCATGCAATGCAAAACCACCCTATAGGGCAGAGCGAACCTCCACGCGTTATTTTATGCAGCGAATGATGATGTAGACCAGAGCAATTAGGCTGGATTCATGTTTTTACTTGCACATTTTGATAACACCACGATGCCAACGCCGAGACTTTACAAATAAGATTTTAGTTAATGACGAGCGTCGTGCTCTCTAACCATTTCCGTGCCGATTAGCGAGAAAACCATTGCTTTATTAAAACAAGTATATATATATACAAAGTGCATTCCAGCCCAAGAATCAGGCTATCGTATTTTGCACTTTCCTGATTGTCATTGAAGGAGAGATGCGTGGGCTGCCATTCCAACCCAACCACGAGATGGAGCCACCTCCCGTCCAACCCAAGAGCCTCTCACCACACCAGCTCGTGGGGTTCTTGATTAATCTGGATTCGAATGAGGCCCCAAAAAATGCCGCCTGCAATGCGACCAGTGTGGAATGCCGCGTTGTTCGACTCCCCGGATCCCCGCCGAGCCGAGGCAACCCCTCGGCATTTGAGAAGGCATCTCTGGAGAGGCCTTCTATCTTCCAGGATGGCTTGCCCACCAAATGAAGATCAATGCCGATGAGTTCAAGCATTATTAAAAAAATTGGGGAATCGAAAGACACCAAGATTGAGAGAATTACTTGGCCTCCTTCAGGCCGTGTTAGGCAACCACCCCAAAAAGCTGGCTTTTCAAGCCCCCGCTCGAGATTATTTCAGCTCTCACGCTAGGATCGTCGAACTCAGCCACTTTCAAACATTTCTCAACCCGGCGGTGAAGCGCTAATGGGGAGAGTCGGTGTTTCTAAGGGTGGGATGAGGCTCTTGTTGATAGGTCCAAGTGCGCTTCCCCCCAGAGCGAGGCAACAACAAGGCGACCACGATCATGCATTCCCTAGCATCATACAGCGAATAGGCATCTATGTACCCACCCGGATCAGCTCCGATTGTATTTCCGCCACGATAGGACCGCGGTATTCTGGGAACCAAAGTTTTCACAGGCTCCCGGCGCGCATTCCGACACGTGTGGGAACAAGCCACTAATGTGGGTTGATTAGAGGAGTCCGTTTACCCTGTCCCAGTCCGCTGGCTACATACTCCATTAATGCGAACAAGGTTAACCACCATTATGAGGCCGCAAGGGTGTTTTTCGAAATGAAGGCAATGCACAAAACAAGGAAGGGAGAAAAAAAAAAAAAAAAAAAAGAGCGACCGGCACAGGGGAGGGGAGGGGGGATTACAAAAGATCCCGTGTCAGGATTACGCTGGAAGAAAGAAAAAGGCAAGTTCCGAATCCCCGGATCAGCGCAGTTTTGTGCCCCGAGCCGTTGCAGCTGACGGCCTTTGCCTCTCGCGAAGTGAACTGATTTGTCTCTCCACATGAGACGTCCTTGGTTGTTGGCGTGCAGCCACGACCCAAGAATGAAACGCAGCCAGTCGCTTTCAGGCAACACAGTCTCACGCTCTTACATCAAGCAGGGCTGATGGGCTCAGACCCATCCTACTGTATGTAATAGCCGCTTACGGAGTCTTTTTGCGAAGGATAAAAACCACACGTCGTAAGACCTTCCGGATCGCTCAAGCCCGCAGCGTTGGTTTGGTTGCCTTGTGGCTCCCCCCCTTCCCCCTTCGCCCCTCCATGTGTTAAAAAGAAAAACCGCACACAGCGCGGATCCGCTCGGTAAAAAGAGCGGTATTAGAAGAAGCAATTAGGAAACAAAAAAAGGAATCAATTGATTCACGTCACATGAGCGTAGCTGCATGCGATTAAGCGTAGTTGCCTCGCGCCGGCGCGGCTGTGGCACAGCTAACACTGAGACGGGGCACATTATTTCATCACTCCGTAATTAAAATCTTTTGAAGGCAACCAGCAGGGAAAATTTTAACGATGGGGAATGTGACATATGACAGGTTCCACGACAACGTGGGCGATGACAGGGATATAGTTAGGGGGAAGCGAGTGCGCAGACAAGGAAACCCCTGCCAGATGATAACCAGTTGCAAATCTTTACGACTTGATGATGCCAGAGGTTGAACCGATTGCAACTATTTTGGTGATAGTCATTCGAAGATCAGCCACTCGAGCATCGAGCTCTAAACCCCGAGTCCTAACCAGATTCTCTGTCACGAGAGCGAGAGCGATAGCGAGTGAAACATACCAGCAATAGCGTGTTTTGCTTTTCACGCGGTGAGTTGATCCACGGGCGCGCTAGAGAGCATCGTAGTCTGTGCTTTGTGGCGGTCACAGATAGCTTCCGTCCATAATTTTTAGTCTATGAAATGTGCAATGAATGTTCCTTGGTGAAAAGGTGGTCGAATTATGTTGTAAAATGTTCAGTGGATAGTATAGCAGCGAAAAAAGCTCGAGTGGTGTGTCTGTTTGAAGGAAGTTTCCCACGACCCGAGCCCTGTGACATGAGGGTCGGTAGTTTCTTAATTTAAGGCAACCCATTTCCTGGGACAAAATTGGTGATCACGCTCCAGATCATGAATAGGACCAGGAAGTTCACGTCCTTCGATCCTCCCAACCGGCGTCAGCGCAAATGTAAGCATCAGCACTAATTGGCTTACAAACAACATAAGCAACAGGCGTTATTATTAGCTTCTGATTTATAAAGGCCGGCGAGGAGAAGAGTCAAGGAAACTGAAGATATCTCGTACTGAAATTAGTTGTTGCTAATTGATCTCTCCATCAAGTTGCGACTTCGCAAAGTAGCAGGTTCAACACCAATTGCACAGCCTTACCTTCTGAACAACTACCCCCACATATTGGGGGCATTAAATAATCTCTCTTTAATAGATCTCAATGTAGAATACCAATTGTGTAATTGATTACCCCCACCTGTTTGAAGTTGATGGTTGCTGCTATTGAGTTCCCTGTGGCTTGTCAACTAGCCCCCACATAGAACTTCCGCCCTCCCCCCCCACTACTCCTACTATCTAGCCTATTATTACTGCGAATTCAAAGTCATATTGCCCATCTTGATAGCATTTGCATCTATTTTCTTCACTTTCCTTTTACACCATCCTACGAAGCAATTTCTCACCCCCCGGTCGAGCCGCCACCAATGTACAGCCTCACGGGCCCTTCCCAGAGAGGAAGCTCAGCCATCGATGGCATTGCGTAACGCGCGCTCGGTGAAAGCTTTGGTACCGAGTTCATGCTTCGCCGGCAAGCCTCCCCACATGCCGACACAGATGACGTTTCCTTGGTCGATAAATCACATCCGATGCTGCCGCAGCTCGTGTCATCCCGTGTTGCCTCGTTCATCCGGGGGCCATGGCGGAAGGCAAAGCCCGCCGAGGCAACCAGATTAGACTCGTTGAGGCAGCTGGGCAACGGGGCGCAGGGGGCTCGAGGGAATGTTCGGGACTCAGCGTGGCAAGTCTCGCCGTCCTCGCCGTCCTCGCCGTCGTCACTCGGTCTGCCTGGTTGGTGTCATGGGCGAGATGATTCCAAACAACTAGCGCAGGCATACGACTCATGGCTGTATCGCCTCCCCGAAGGCAGCTGTTTAAACGCAGCTGAGTTGGTGTGGGACTGCCACAGTGCAGTGGCGGAGTGGCGCAACCGGCATCGCCGGCCGGGCCGCTCTGGTTGAGGCGCCGGGAGACGTAGGAGGCGAGAAAAAATCAAACGAAATATCTCATCCTCGGCGGTATCGTGAAGTCGAATGTGGGCTGAAATCCCAATGCAGCCAATTTTTTCTGGTGCAAAATTACAATTGCCAAACCAACGCGCGCGGTCGAGCTCGTTTACCTCAATTGGATATTCGTTGGGGGCCAGCGACCGGCGGGGCTGAGGGGCTGCCGCGCGGGTTCAGCCGTAGGATCTCATATGAGCGAATCAGGAGCCTCGGGTGATCCACCTGGCTTGGTGAGATTGTCCCTCCAATACAGCGAGCATGGGCCCTGACGAACGCAATGGCCGCCATGGGTGTTGTGGAAGATGGTATTGAGGAATTAGAAATGAGGAACGAGGAATGAGGAATTGTTCAGCTTGGTACCTGACCACCTGCACATTGGTTTCTTACCCCCCCCCAGAAGAGAAACAGCAACATCTTGATACAGTCTTTTAACAAACGGGGAACTTGCCCAGTAGCGATGTAGCTAGAGCCCAACTTCGAATACGCGTAAAGTTCATCGTTTCGTTAGTCAGGGCGAAAAAGAGGCCAGCAACCATAGTTGTTATGAAGCCTATTCATATCTACCTACGAGCTACTATCCAAGGCGTGCGCTCCCGGAAGTGCCTAGCTGAGCCTCCTTGCTCGTTTTTTAACCAAACGTAAAGTTATCAAGTACGCTAGAAACAGTTGAATAAAGACAAACTAAGATTTGGTTCCTCAACTCCGTCTTGTTACAAGGCACCCCTGTTCCTCAATTCATTAAACTCTAGTTGATATAATATTTAACAAAAAAAGCTAAAACGAATGAGTATTCCAAAAAATACTTTTCTATGCCACTGGCATAGGCTCTATTGCCCCACTATGTACACCGTTTCCCTCGCTCCATCACATTTCTTGACCACACAAGGAGGGATAAGCTGCACCCCTGGGAACAGTGTTTCGCAAGAAACATCGCGCTCTGAGAGACACATAGCCTAGGGGCCATTTTGTGGCAGTTTCCTGCGGGCTCGCCCTATATTCATCTCAAATACAACCCATGCAAATCCAGCGCTTAACATACCCAAATAATAATTTGGGCTTTTGTGTCGCAGTATATCTTTATTCTTATGGCACAGTTAGTGCGGAAATGGGTTAGAATGACCAAATCAGCCATTTCCGTGTCGGACTTCGTGTCTGACTCTCGACTATTGAACCGCCCAAAATTCTGCGTGCGGCGACATAGACGCCAACGTATGAATAGCACCCGGAATGATGCTTTGATAGCACATTGGAATACCAAACCAAGCATACATACGATCAATATGATAGGCCGCGAATTTCCGAGTGCTTCGGATAGTAGCCGTACAACGAATCGGAACCGGAAGGATTCGTTTGTAACGAGGACGGCCTTGTATCTGGTAAAAGTAATAAGGGGGTGGAAGGCGTGTGGACGGGACTAGCCGTTCAAGGTGAGGCTTCGTTTTCGGCGTACTCTGGGCTTGCTGGGGCAGATTGAGAGATATCATCATGCTCAACATCGAATCTACTAGAGACAGAAAACTTGCGAGACTCTTCATCAAACGACAGCCACGTTCCTTGGGCTGCGATTTTGTAGCCCAAGTAGAGGATACGTTCTTTTCTCTCATCAGCCATCGATGCAAGCTCGAAATATTTTTCGTCTTCGTCAATTTTGTCATTGATGAACCAATTCTTCGGGTGATATTCCTCTGCGTAGGTCAACCCTCTCAAGGCGTAGTCCTCCGGAAGGGGCCTTGGGAGCTCGTCCTTCTCCGGCCCGGGGAAATCCCCACCGAATCTTGGTTCAGTTTCGAATGAAGAAAGAAGGGAGTTGAGCAGAGCAGATGTAAGCTTCCAAGGATATTCATTTTCAATATAAGCCATCGCTGCGGGATGTTGGGAAATAAAGTGAATGAAAACCAGGGTCGTATGCACGAAAGGCAAAATATTGGTATCGCCCCAGCGTCTGATAACAATACCATAGCAGCGCACAGCAAAGGAAAGCGCCTCAGCGAAAGTCTCGTTGGGTGGAATTTCCTCAACGTTGCTATCTTCCATGGCGACATCCGTCTCCTCTGGGCGTTGGGAAATGGCCTTCATTAGTACACTTGACTCATCCCCATACCCGAGGAGCGAGCAGGCTAACGAGATGCTGATAAAGTAACTATGTTTTGAGGGTCAGAAAAGTATACGGCAAGTTAGGGGATCCACAAACCCTGCTTCAAGCCATCGCTTCGTAGTTCGGCTAATTTGGGTATCCAGCAGCTCAAAAAACTCGGACTTTGATGCCTCCAATCTTTCTTTGGACTTGCCCGAGAAGAGAATTCCGTGGACACGAACGTATGCAGCATCTACTGGGGCCAATCTTGATGAGCCAGCGCCCAAGACAGGGTCGAAAAGTGTCATGACGCTCTCCTTGGCGCTGAGGAAGGGGATTGGTACACATAGTGACTTGGTGTAGTAATATAATTGTTGCAACGCGTTTGGTCGAGCGAGAATTGCAAGGTGGTGGTAGAGGCGTCCGGTGGTTGGCGACTTATCTGATGCCTTGCTATACCAATGCCTACTAACTCCTGTCCACACTTCTCGGTCCCGAATGTCATCATCTTCAATGGCCATTCGATACCGGCCGAGATCTCCCAAACACTCGATCCAGGTGTCCTCAAATGCGGGCACGGTCTCGTACAAAAGAGCCATCATGCTGTATGCGAGATACAGGAAGGTAAGCATGTGCTCCAGAGAGGCAGGCAATCGATGTCTAAGCAACTCGAGGAAGGAGTGGATGCCATGCCGCCACATCCGCGCCGGCATCGCATACTTTGAGGCAAGTCTTCTTAAAGGAGCACTGGCTGAAGGGTGTTGACTCGCAAGAAAGAAGTCATGATGCTCGTGTAGGAGGGTGCGATGGAGAGCAATGAGAGCTTGCCATTGCTCATTGTTAAGTTTGTTTGCATCTGTATTAGAAGACTGTGCATTGTCGACTTCAATGCACTTGGTCTCCACCATAACTAAGCCAGCATAAATACCTTTGACCTCCGCCACTAGTTGGTCCTGAGAAATAGGCCGGGTCTCAGGCTGCAGCATCATCTTGGACGTCGAATCATCACCCGCTTGTGACCGGGCTGGCTGAGGCCCTGACTGCGACTGCAGCTGCGGCTGCGACTGTGACTGAGGTTGCCTGCTTCCCTTATTGGTTGCTTGTTGCCGAGGGGCCGGAGACGCAACTTGAACCGCACGCCCCTTCGTTTCCTGTGACCTGGTCGCGTCCCCGTCATTCCACAAGACTCTCCCCGAGGGATTTCTTGCTCTACTCCTAATATTGCTGGTGTTGGGGCTGGAAGGCGAAGCTTCCACTGGCTGGTCCACAGATGCCGACGGAGAGCGGCGCTTTATAGATCGGCGTTGCTCGCCGTCGGAATCGGGATTATTATGGGGGTTCTCCGGATCTGGGCCCCCGGTGTCGTCGGTGCCCTCTACAGGGCGCTTCCGGGAACGATCAGGTGCCGAGTTTTCAGGCTTCCTATCAGGGATTAGCAACAAGTCTCGGCGCCAAAGGTCCTGTGGTGTACTAACGGTCTTCTATTAGAACGTATACTTTTGTATGCATTTTCGATGGCCTCGTCGGAATCCCAGGCAGCGTGGATTTGGGGGTCGGCCAAAACGTGATTTCGAAACTGTTCCCACTCATTCGGTAGGTCGTTTGCACATAACGGGCAACTCAGCGGGTTTGCGGTTTCTTGCTTGTGATTATTTCTTAGGTGCGTAACCCATTTCTTGGTAAAGTCCATTTTTCTTATCCTTCATAGGGGATCGTCGACCCGGCCGAGCAAGTCAACGTGTGGGCGAGAAAGTCAAATAGGCAGGGCGAATTGGCACGATTAATCGCAACTAACAAAACAGCAGGTGTTAGTGAATTGGTGCCCAAAACAGCTCCGGTTTCCGGTTTCCGGCGAGACAGATCAGATGGGCTTCAAAGCGGCCAGCTTATTGTGCGCGAGCTACAATGCCGGCACCAGCCGCTGTATTGGCAAGATTGAGGCCCAACAATCAGATAATCAGGGTATGTATGATGTGACGGGTCGAATTTGAGGCCGCGGGTGGGAGCGTGGAAGGAGATGACTGGCGACTCACGAACCCTAGCACTCGGAGTATCCGAAGGAACAGCGCGGCAGTCCCAGGGCCCAAGAGCGTGAGGTTGTTGTGGTGGATGGGGGCCAGCTGGATACTGATGGCGGGCGGCCCCCACAGCGGTGTGAGCCCCTCTTAGGCGTGGATAAAAAGGCTCAAGGGAAGTGCAGATGCGAGAGTGATGCTTACCCCGAAAGAATTAGTTCGCGGCCCTCTTCGAAGCAAGCCCGAGCGACAGCTGACGACAAATGTGCAATTCGGAGGATCGTGATATGTTCGTGTCTGCTTCAAGTCGTGGTCACAGACGGCGATCCGAGGGTGGCGCTGGACGCCTAAGCTAAAAAGCGGCGGTGGTTCGCAATGGTTCGCCCTGGTTCGCAAGTTTGGCAGAGCCGCAAAATGTGGTAATACTAGTGTCCCCCACCTCCAGGGAGGGTTAGCGACGCCACCTACGGTCTTGGAAACAGGAGGGCATATGGGCTAACGGGAACTGCCAGGGTGGACAGACAGGGTGGAAAGCGTTCTGAAGTGCCACTGCAACCTGGTGAAGGACATCCATCCCTATATACTTTCTTGACTTTCTCGACGCGCCCAATTCTGCCTGGTTCGCATCGCCTTTTGCCCATGCCGCCCCTCATCCCAAATCACAATACTCTGCTTGCTCACAATGACCTCTGGAGTATGGCATAACCAGAGGCTTATCTCCGTCCTGGTTATGCTTCTCTCCAGCCCGCGCTCAATTTTTTCTCTCTTTTCTAAACTTGCTCTTCCATGGTTCTATCGCCGATTTCGCAGCTTCGTCACTGCGAGTACCAAAATTTCTGTACCAATTTTTTTTCTCTCATACTTCCCTCTCTCAAATTAGCCCGCTTCGTTCGCGGCCAAAAAGTGAGACTCTGGCCTTATTGCGGCTGAGAGGTTATGAATTAAAGCGAACCAGGTCGCATCCCGGCTAATCCTTCCCTTCTATAGTAGCCTTATTTTTACTCCAGGCCATGGTACGGGTTGTTAGCCCTTTCATTCATTTACCATGGAACGCATGCGACCTATCCGCCTGTTTCTCACCCGTCAGCGGAGATGGTTGAAAATCGGTTTGTGTTAGTTCTTAGTACTTGAATTGTGGGCTAAACGCCCCGCAATCTTACGGCCGAGTGAACGGGATAAGGAGAAGCCCAGATCTCCAATATCACTAAGGATGTCAATGATTCCCAAGACATCCCCGATGACTAACTAGAATCGCGTTTCAGCCAGCCATGGACTCTTGCCAATATTATGTGTTGATCAGATTAGCCACCAAATACCCGAACCATCAGGTGGCGAATCATGGTACGCTTTGCTATTCCGAAGAATGAGGCTGAGCCGCCACTGGCCAATAATTTACCACATGCCCCCTTCCAATACCAGCCTCGTATTAGTGCTTGGCTGCCTAGTGCCACAGTCAGCTACATAGCTGGCACTCAATGATATGTTGAAATTGAGCCAGGGCGTAGCTGAACTCATTGAGGCTCCCGGCGCGATTCGCTCTGCTGTTATTACAGACAAGCATCAATGCAATGCCTGCGGATGCCATATGTAGGCGCTGGCTGGTCTCGCACGAGGCAATCAATGCAGACAGCGTGGCTGGCAACCAACGAACAGATCAAAGGCAGGAGGTTGGGCCATCGTGACGGCCTGCCTCGCCCAGCCCCCATCGATCCTCGTTGGATTTGGGGCTGATGCTGACTCCTCCATTCGTATTGACGTATCATATGTGACAAAATGCTAAAAACGGCCTAAGAGGCCACCAAGGGTACGAAAAGGCAATGACCCTCCATCCTCTAAGGATATCAAGCACACCTGTGCCTTTCAATGCCGGGTCACAAGGATGAAACAGGGCGCTTGTGATGAAAATAATGCGCAAACAACAGGTGAACATGGAAGCCAGGTGGTCAGACCATGTTAACAATAGATGGAGGCCTCGATTCTTGATCGATATGCCCGTTGGCAATGCATTTAGAAGTCAAGATCGAGTCAACGCCGAGTTGATTGGATACCAAGTATTGAACAGGGTCTTCACGCATACCGATCGGTGAAAAACAACATAACTACTAAGTCGGCGCTCCTTGTTACCGGTCAAATAGAGGCCTTCCACGCCCTATTGAATGCGGTTCATATTTGTACCACAACCCTCCCCTGAGCACAACCGTACGCAAACTTGGCATAACGGTTTAGTGTATTTTATCACGTGTATCATGCGCTAACTTAGTCCCCGATCTCAAAATAATCCTTGGAGAAATCCAGAGGCTAGCAGGGGCGACAGATCATAATATTTCACACCTGTACCTGCGTAGCAACTCCTTCCGAAACTTACTAAAAGCATGGGAAGGTGATGACTTGCATCCCGTCGCACTGTATCCCCCTGAGCTACACCGTAAGCGCTCGTGCACGCATGGGCGGCTGGCGAGTTCAGGATCTAGACTTTGGTTCGACATGAACCCCCTTCGCTGTATATTACCTGAGACTGTGAGGCGGGGGGGCTGGGCGCCCGGGAAACGAAATGCGGCCGTCCTCCCGTCTCATCCCACCAACACAACACCTTGCGGCTCAAATTAACCAAGCGCAAGGCAACAGTTGTTGGTGGGGTTGGTTGGCGCCGAGGTCGATGGGTGATAAGCCACGCGAAATCCTTGACCGTGAAAAATGATGGTAGCGTTTATTGGCATGTTTGTATGGAGTGTCTCCGACAAACCAAAGAATACGGCGTTGGAGCCTTGTTCAAAACGCCTTGCGCAGGCGCCCGCTCTCCAGCGGACACCGTCCGCATCATTTCGCAGTCTCCTTCCATTCTCTCTCTCGGAAGGTGGCCCGCCTTGCCTTGGAGACGAATGATGGTTTAGTTGCCTTGCACGTTCGCATCCCGTGTTCCGAAATTTGTTGTGCTGGCCCCCCTCTTCTAATAAATCATTCATGTGCTTCATGCGGCTCTACTTCATCGACGTGACATTTGGCGCTCGATGGGCTTGCTTGTGTATCACTTGCTATCAGGCCAATGGCGCGTTATTTCCGTTGCACAATACCACGTCATATGCAACTCAAAAAGGGTCACATCCGCAACCATTAAGAAGAGGCTTGTGATCAATGGAACAAAGCATACAGCACATCTTCCCCCTTTTAGCCCCCAAGGCAATTCTACTTTACCTTGAATCTTGGTTGACCGGGCGAGCCAAAAATGCCAAGCGTCTTGGTCAGACTTCAAAAATGCATCCACGTGCTCCATCTCATGCGGAGGCTCAGCCTGGTCACAGTTGATCTTCAAGGCCGTGCAAATTTTATCCGATGTTCTATTCCCGGATGGGTGCATCCCCTCCTGGTGCATGTTGGTTGGTTGCACTGCGTTAAGGTGCAGGCAACAAGGCAACATCACTCTGCCGGTATCACTGTAACTGAACCATGGTACGCCAAATTGCAGGATTGCTCTTGACCGATAAATTGACTGCTCACCTTGATGTGACCCCAATTGGTATTGATGTTGCGAGGCGGCACCACACACGCCTTGAACTCAGCGTCGCGTGGGCGCAACTGTCGCACGGCAGTATCAGTAGCGCCAATCAATAAACCAACCCTACAATTTACGTCTCACCATAGCGCATTCCACGTTATCCGAACGGCTCGCGGCCGCAGCTATCTCCGGCCGCACCTCATTTAGAACAATTGCGCCGCCATTGTTCGGATAAATTTTCCTATAGGCAGAGGAAACGAGACAGGGATTTCACCCCGTTGTTTCGCCCTATATCCACGCCGCTTTTGCCTCGCTGCTGCCTGCTAAGAGTGTTAGACAATCTGCCTTTTGCCGCGAGTTCGTTTTCGTCATGCATATGCGTCGTTCCAAATAGAATCAATCGCAAAATGCGCCTCATAAGGCAGCGAGGCGTATGAGGGTTTTCCAACACTCCTGTTTTAGATGAAGCTTCAAGCGGCTCCGACGAATATTCAGCAGCCCGCACAGGTGCTGAACTGTCTTTTCTATTTCCTAAAACGGATTGCAGAGGTTGGGGCTAAGTTCAGCTCAGGCAGGCTTGTCACATTAACCCCGCACGGTGAACCAGTGGGCATCGCACCAACAACTCACTATGACGCGGGAGTCTGCGCAATTGCGCATATCGCATTTCCTTTCACTGCAAACTTAGCGGCGCCGGGCCACGCGGGTATGGGGGATCATCGGACGTTTGTTAGGGCTGAGCTAGGGAGACCTCACCGCTGTCGGTGCCATTCTCATCGATTTAGACTGGATCATGGGGCGGTGATTGCAAAAGGCGTCCGCCAACGTGATCAAACTGCAGAGGACGAGGCGGCCCAAAAGAGGGGCATTGCGTCGACGACCCAACAGAACGAGACCGGTCTGCAGATTGAACGTCGAGACGGTGAGCAAGACCAATGTAAGAGGTCAATGAGATAGCATCTCTCTTTGCTCTTCTCTCTTGCCGCAAGAGCGGAGAACGATGAGATCGTGAGGTGTGAAAAAAAGCAAACACTTGTTTGAATCGAGTAACCGAGCCTTCACTGCATCCTTAGCTTCGTTTTCAGTAGATGCGCATGCATTGTCCTTTTGTACTAATGTGATAAAAGGATAGGCGGATGCTTGTCGTACCCAAAGGGTGTGTCGTCGTGGTGCAGGGTAAGTCAAATTGAAATGGGGATTTTCACATTTGAAAGTAAAAACCCCCAAAAAAGACTTAAGAAGGAAAGAAAAACACCAAGAAAAAGGGCGTGGGAGGAATTGAGTGTTGCATAAATAGTGTAAGGGGTGAGTAGTCACATTTTCTGTTGCGTAGGAATTGGTGGCAAATTTATGCAGTCCCAAATAGGAGCGCACGGTTTTCTAACCGCCACGGGAAAATGGGGGACATTGGCCTTTTTATAACCACGATGATCTTTTTAACCCCTGGTTCCATACAAGTATATACATTCATTGAGAACCTGAGCCTTTACGATTTGTAATAGACATCGAATCACCGAAATGCCTCATACCCTTCCGCCTCCTTTAGCTTGGCTTCCACCCGTTCGATCGTCGCTGCATCGTAAAGCTGTTCCAGGGGTACGCCAGCTTTGAAGATCTCCTTTTCATGGCGTGTGGCCTCTTCCTTTGTCATGCAAACCAAATCTCGCAGACGTAATGTAGAGCACTTCTGAATGTCCTTGCCCTCGCCCAGTACCGACATGCTGCTACCTTCGGGGCGCCGCCAGCGGATCAACACAAGCTTCGTTGAGATGCCTGTGATGGCACTGCGTCCGCGATATACCTCCTCTACTAAGAAGGACACATCGCTGATCGTCAGGGGCACCTTGAGGCCAACAGTATCGCCACCGTCAGTCAGTCGAGCCAACTTGTCCTCATAACCCTGGACGGCACCCAAGATACCCTCGTGCATACGATCCCGCCCCTTGGCCGGGACGTAATCAAGGGGGTACCCTGTGATGCTGAGAATGACGTGGTTGGCTACGGTAAGGCCGAAGATGGCGGGCATTGTACCTAGTACTGGTAAGATGCGCACTCGGAAGCTTGGTAGTGCTGCTAGATCGCCGACGGATCCCTTTTGGAACTCCTCCTCTGGCAGCGGTAGTAGCTCGGCCTTGCCCTCGCCGGTCTTCTCGATGGAGTAGACGCAAGGGATGCCACTGGTGATTCCCTTAAGTTTAAGGCGTCTACGCGTTGCCCTAGACAAGCCGTCATCTTTAGTAGAGCCAATGTCTCCAACAATGATGCGGGTAGGGTCGCTCTTGCATCCGGCGCCCATGGCACTAATGACAGGGAGCTTGTTGTCGTAGCAGTACTTTAGGAGATCAACCTTTGTGTCAATGTTGTCAATTGCGTCGATGATAAAGTCGGGGGCACGCCCGTCCTCGGCCCAGGGGCCTAGCATTCGAGACGCTGAAGATTCCTCAAACTTTTCTTGTTGTAAATCATACTTGACCCAAGGAGCGATGGCCGCCAGCCGGCGTTGCAGACATTGGACCTTGGAGATTCCCACATCTGCGAGAGTAGCTACCGCATGGCGGTTCAGGGAGCTTAGTGTGACTTGGTCAAAGTCGACAAGACGCAGCTTAGACACGCCAGATCTAGCGAGTGATGCGGTGCAATGAGAGCCAACGCCACCGCAACCAACAACAATGACGAATGAGTTGCGCAGCTTGTCGAGACCCTCTGGTGTGAGGAATACACGGTTTCGGGCAAGCTGCTCGAGGATGAGTTCCTCGTCAAAGTCGCCTGCCTGTGCCCTTCGTGCCAACTCTTGGGTACGAATATCTTCCTTGTCAGGTGCAGGCCCCAGCGAACCACCAATGCTGTTTAACTGCGCATGCCGTTAGCCACCCTTTGATGTTCAAATTAATTCTATACAGTTTTACATACTCTTTGCAACTCAGAGTCATCGCGCGGAATTGAGTTCTTCAACTGGGAAACCCTCTCTGATCTCTCAAGTGCCTGGTATCCTAGTAATAAAGATGCTGCAGTGGCTCCAGAGAAAACGGCCGTGGCAAACAGCTGGAACCGAGGGTTGGAAAGGGTATCTGAAAGAAAGGAAGACATCTTTTAAACCACCATGGGAAACACCCAAACCACCGTTTTCAGAGACGTCAACACGCTGCCGGCCAAGGATTTAATGGTGATGTATGTAGGTGCTAAAGTCGCAAAATGTAGAATTGTGCCATGCTGAGTAAGCGACCCCTCCACCAATTAGCAGCATCTAGAAAATCAAGCTGCGCATCATCAGACAACGTCAATTTGACGACTGAGCGACGAATTGACGGGACAAAAAGAATCCCCTGCGCGGCGCCACCTGCCCCAGAGGTCGCGGGAATCTCAATTGCAGCTAGCAAACCTCGCAAAAACACAATCCGAGGACATCGCTGTCCTGCCGGCGCTATGCGGCCCCGGCCCCTCATCCATCGAGCAAGGCTCACCAGCCCAAGACAGGCTCTGCGATCGAGAACGCCATGTCTACGAACCTTTACACACACACACCTCGCCACGAGCTCGAGCTCAAGACCGAACCTCCCATTCCTCTCCATACCCGTCTCCAACCACTCAGTCCGATGCTTCACCACCGAGCGCAGGGCATGGCTCAAGCACGAGGCCAAGACCGCAGTGCGCTACACTGTTTCATTTTGGGGTATCCTTGCGTGCATGGGCGTCATGTTCTGGTTTTTCAACGAGGAGCAGCTGGAGAGGGAATTTCCGACACCTCATGAGTGGGGGTTCATTGCGCGGAAGCTGTATAGGGACGCCTGCCGGGGCAGATACCCCAAGGACGGCGTGGTTAACTGGGCGGAAGCTATGGAACTGTCCCGCGGGTGTGTTTTGCGCCTCGAGGACCCAACTGGTGAGGGTAAGGGTGTGGTGAAGCTATCAGACAGAGTCGATCCCGATGCGCTTATCCCTGGCGAGTTCAACCCATGCGACATCTCCGCCAAAAGCGAAGAGTGGAGGAGGGGCTACTTCCAAGCCATCATGCTGGCTGCGAAGGCGGCGGAACACACTGACGGATGGGTGCGAGACACCAGCCGAAATATCATTTCACCCCCCGAATTTGTTATCGGACCTTCTAACCCTCGACCCGTGCCCATTCCCCCGGGCCAGCCTCACGCACCTCGCGAGGAGAATTGTGAAATCGCTTACCCCAGCGCCGACAGCTTTTATATGAAAATTCTGGCCACCCAGGGCTTCACTTCTCGCCAGAAATTGGAGGCTGCGCTGGAGTACGCCAGTTTCATGGAATTTAAGAACAGAAAAGATGGTGCCGAGGCTCTGTACAACCTTGCGCTGGCCGAGGCCACTCAGGGTTTGGACATGTCAAACCCCCCTTACAACCTAAAAACCTTTGTGCTTAACGAAAAGGCCGGGCATCCTTCAGTTAATGTCATGGATGCCATCACCGCCATCGCAACACACAAGGCCCGCAGCGGCGACATCTCCTCCGCCCTCCCCATCTACCTTTCACTACTCAAGGCTCGCCGACTCCTACCCAGCGAGCCACCTGCCGCCCCCCGTAAAGCAAAGCCCTCGAAGCCTTTCTGGGAAAGTCTCATTTCTTCGCTTGGTCAACCTGATTATCCACCGCCGCCTCCGGACGGCACCCAACCCCCCTGGCGCAGCCCAGAGGAGCGTTGCCAAGAGGCTTCTTTGAGCCTTTGGATCGGCGAGATTCTATATACATCCTCGTCCCGCGACGATGGTCTCTCTTGGACACGTGAGAGCGTCGATGTGGCTGAGGAGCAGCTTCGTGCCCTGAGCGTGGCCAACGACGACAAGGCTGCTAAGCAAACCTGTCGTGAGTGTTTGGCCACCGGCCTTGACAACTGGGCCCACATGGTCGTGAAGCTTGCCAAGGATGAGGAGATTCGCCGCGAGAAGGCGTCCAACCGCTCCGGCGTCTTCTCCTTCTGGAGCGGAGGCTCTTCTGCTGAGGACCGCTGGACCGCCGAGGACGCTGTTGTCAAGGAGCGTGTGCGCAGAACGAAGGAGCTGCTGGAGGATATCGAAAAGGGAACACCTGGATTGGGAGCTTACTTCAAGGCGTAAAAGAAAAAAAATTAAGATTTAGTACACGATTTGGGGATCATGATGAGAGGGATGTTCGGTAGTCACGGGTACCATCGAGAGATTGTGACTTGTATCATATTGTTTCTATCATTCAGAGCCGAAGGCGCCTATGTAATTCGCATTTGACGAATGAGATACACCTCTTGCTGTACCACGTTCCTTTTTTTTTTTTACCAACCGCCCCGCCCCCCCTTGCGGCTCTCAGCGGAGCAGAAAATCATCATTCTCATCCTCCGAGTCCGAGTCCGACGCGGGTGCCTCGCCGGTCTCCTCGAACCGCCTCCACTTTCTCAACTCCTTGACGGCCTTCTTCATCTCCTCGGTGGTGGATGCCGTGATGGACGGCTTCTCGTCGTCCGGGAGCTCCGACCACTGCTGCTCAGTGAACTCCTCCTTGGGACGCTCGGTGACGACAATGGGCGGGTTGGCAAAGTCGGGGTCCATGGCGAGGCTCTGCAGATAGTCGAGGCCCGGGCCGAGGGTGCAGATGGGGATGACCTCGGTGTAGAAGGGCTCGGACGAGGAGTAGCTGGGGCAGCCGAGAGCCCCAATGGCGAGCGACGTGTTGCCCTCGGGAGGGGCGAGAGCGGTGTCCAGGGGCTCGCTGGAGAGGACGTAGCCGCGCGTACGCTGTATTCAAAGTGTCAATGGACTCGGTCTGTATAATTCAATAGTGTAAAATAACATACCTCGGAAAGGAATTTCTTGAAAGCCTGGTTGGTGAGATGGCCTGTGTCGAAAACGCTGCCAAGGAGTAGCATGGCGTTGAGGCGGTCGCCCATTGTACCCCAGTTCTTCACATCGTCGAAATGATTTTGGACAGCCTCGCAAGATTCTCCAATCGCAATCACGTCAATCTTCGCCTTGCTGTTGGGCAGCTTCTCGATCACATCGGCAAAGATGGTCGAAATGTGACGCAGGGCACACTCGCTGCCCGGGATTTCGTTCAGGGCGGCGACGTATCTCATGCCTGAGTGCACCAGACTGGGCATGGGGGTATCACCGCTGGCCGAGAGCGTCAGGGCCCGCTTGCCTTCAGGCCACCAGAACCGCTGGCCCATGTTTGCGAGCACCATGCCTGGCGGGGAGCTATCTTCAGGGGAGGCGGCCTGCTCGCGGACGGCTCGGACGACGGAGATCATGCTGCCCTTGTTCAAGCCACCAGGCCCGTTGGCGATGCGGCCAGCGATCATGCCGAGATCTTGGGTGGGTTCACCAAAGACGACAATGATGCGTGAGTAGGATGCGAGATCCGGGGTAGTGAAGATTGGAGTGTGCTTGGCGTCCTGCGAGGCCCCGAGGGGGAGCCTGACCCTGACCAGGCCCTCATCCTCAAGGCGCTCGTGGACGATATCCTCCATGGCCACTACGGTTGGTACTGGGTTAGCGCTCGAACTATTCAAAGCTATCAAGCGATTGAACGCACTGTTGAATGAGAACCGTTGGCGTTCATTGATACGCAAGTTTCGGTTGGCGAAGAACTTGAAGTAGTAGTCGGGATTCTCGATGGAGCGGATTTCGTCCTCGTCGTTGATAAAGTACCTGTTTGGACCACACTGTTAGAACGTATTCTAGCGCGATGAATCTGGATGGTTTACGAACCCTAGGCCCTTGAGGTTGGTGGGAAAAGAAACATCCTTGGGGAGACTGGACCAGGTGCGGCGGAACATTATGAATGCTGTGATGAGAAGCAGTGCCACTTGGAGAAGAGGAAGACGATGCTCGATATGTTGCGTTGAGATGGAAAAGAAAGAAGGAAGGGGGAGAAAAAGAAAGGGAGAGAATTGTGCAGAAAGAGGAAGAGGGAGATTCATGGAGCTTGATGGCAGCATGCAGCCGGCCAACTTTTCTATCCGCAATGGTTGTTTGCTTTTAATGCCAGACCATGTTACAGCCGTGATGCACAAACGGGAACCTGCCGCTCGCCACCACATCGATCACGGTTTTCAGACCTTGACTTAGGAGAGAATGGTGCATGAAATTTCAACTGGGCTACTTCTTTATGTTACCTATTCAAGGCGCTGTTGGGCATTAACCAAGCAAGGCGCTCGCTGGTCTTGACGCATTAAATCGTGGTGACCGCGTCTTGGTGCCACATGAATACCTCAAGGTCGTGTGGTTACACGCCCCTCCATGTCATTCCGTCCTCCCGTCCACATCTCCGATGCATGTCCCAAATTAGAAGAAAAAAATCAAGGAGACAGGCTTTCGTTGAATGAGGTAGAATAATCCAAAGTCCGTCCCAGCTCAGGTTCGGAGTGCAAGTCACTAATGAAAATAGACCCAACCCATAGTTCTTGGATGTTTCATTGTATCATGAGAAGAGGGGACGTCTTGGGCAATCGCTAGTCCTAAATGCGATGCAAAGTATTGAGACCAATATCCAACGCCAACCATGTATGCCACCCGTACTAAATCAAGTCCCTAATCCAAACACCATGCCGAACATGAATCAAACAAATTATCCGACATTAATTTAATGATACTCATTGGTTTGAGCCTGGCGTATATCGACTTCTCCACGCCTGGCTGATGCTAAACCGGCTAGCTGCTCCACGGTTGAGTTGACT
The DNA here is from genome assembly GCA_020623665.1 of Calonectria multiphialidica. Lineage (NCBI taxonomy): Eukaryota > Fungi > Ascomycota > Sordariomycetes > Hypocreales > Nectriaceae > Calonectria > Calonectria multiphialidica. Next base: position 183,996 of record JAHVYC010000094.1, on the reverse strand, counting down.
GGCAAGAGCCTCTTCCAAGGCTGACTGAGTGACCGATGCATCTAATTCTGGTTAGCATATCACCCAGATAACCAAGAAACTACTAGCAAGGATCATACCATCAAGATCACTAAAGCTGCTGCCCATGCTGGGCGTTCCATCGCTGCCTTCGCGAGAATAACCTCGACTTTTGCTGCCTGGGCTCTGTGCAGCAAGCTCAGCCTGGTGGCGCGGGGACAGTGGGCCTGGCTGGCGTAGCTCGCGCGACTTTCCAGGCTTCTGGATTATCGCAGCAGAGCTGGCCGAGGAGTCGGATGTTTGGGAGCGGTGTACAGGTGCCTTCCCCAGACTTCTGGGAAATCGTTTGGAGCGACCGTCCCCTCTGAGTGTCGACCCTAGATCACCCCCAGACGTCTGGTTTGGATCCGAGGCTTTGTAGGGCTGAAACGCAGGTTCAGATTCGTCATCTTCATCATCCTCGTAGGGCGGACCGGCATCATGTTGCTGGAATCGTGGAGGGCGACGGATGATGCGGGACTGTGCTGGGCTGGATTCATCGTCCGAGGTTGCCGTTGAACTGTCTTCAGCTGGACCAGGCGAGGGGCTGCGTTCCGGCGCCGGTGAATTAATTGGTTGGGGTTCCTGCTCCGGTGGTTTGGGTGTGTTCGATGTGATTGGCAATGATGAAAGCCGCCGGCGATGTTCCCCATTGCGGCCTGCCATGACCGTGCCTGGGCGAGGCGATGCTGATCCTCCCGCCATATCCCGGAGCACTGTGGTATTGGTTGATGTATTTCGCGAGACGATTGGTCTCACCGAGAGATTGAGAGGGGTCCCAGAGCCGCTTCCGAGATCATTTCGTGGCATCGGAGAGTCCCTTCGCACAGATAGAGATGAGGGTGCTCTTTGGTGACCTGGTCCAGCCGAGTCCGCGCCTGGTACTGGGGATGGGGCCGCTGAGCCTCTGGCAGCTGCCGTAGCCTTGCGGACCTGGGCACGAACTTGTGAAGCATGTCGTTCGGTGAGATATGCGACTTGTTGTAGCAAGAAATCGACGGGGACATCGAATCGATCGGCGCTGCTCCAGGTCAGTGTCATTCAGCTTCGGAAGCCAGGAATGGCAATCGACACCTACACTTCGTTCCCTGCGTTTGGATATGAGTTAGCCTTGGTCAACCTGAGATGAAGGAAAATCCCATCAACCTACAGTCAATTTCCGTCTTTGCAGCGCCGGACAGAATCTTCCACAATGTATCGTCCTTATTCGAATCCCAGTTGATCTGTCGCAGCCCGGTTAGCCCCTCCACCTCCACAGCCGTCCGTCACATCATGAGCTTACCGGTGGTGGATCGATAAAGTCACCGCGGGGCATGGGGACCCGGATGAAGACGGTGTATGTGGGATCGGCCATGTTGGGCGGGTTTCCACTCGCGTGATGGGCGAGGATGAAAAAAGACAAGAAGAAGAAGAGAAAAAGAAGAACAGACGAACGGGTGACGCTCCGCCAGCACCTAGCTCACGCAGGTACCGTCCGGGGATGATTAGTTATCGATAAGCTGCCGACGCTTTGACCAGCTGACATCGGCCCCACCGAGTTCGTCATGTTGGCTATAAACAGCCAAGTCACCACCACACATGAGAGAGACGAATGCAGCAGCTACATGCTGACTGTCTGTCAAATTTATTTCTGTTGGGGCCAAATATTTGGTAACCAACTGTCCGATTCGGAACTGATAAGCGAGGCATCAAAATTGCCCATATAGGGGAGAGTAGAGATAGTGCCAACCGGCTTGAATGCAAACATGTTGCTTGGCAGGACAGGGTTCGACTCCCCGCTTCTCATGCCTCGCTCAGATTTCCTCTTGGTATTCACATGAAAGGAGTATTTTTTCTTCTGAATTATTGAATTCATCAATAGCTGTAATTGCAACATTGAAATTCCATGAAATCGCATTGGTTATACCCGCGCAGATTATGCATGATTACGTTCATAATAACCCGTTTCATCATCACTACGCCGTCATCTGGGAACCATGTTTGTCTAAATAGAGGGATTGATGAGTCCCTTTATAGGCGTGTAGCTTATTATTATTATTATTTTCTGGCTACGTCATTTCCTCTTAATCGCGCCTATTGAAGCCACTTGCAAAAGCTTGACCTCATTCTTGCTACGCTGCTGACTGGTCGCGGAATGTGGAGGACCGAAGTGCCACAGCTCTGGGTGCTGGAAACAGCACCATGCGGAGAGCTCATTCTATTTACATCTCCTGTAGTTAGACCTGGATCATGTATGCAGTGACTGGCATCCGTCACCTTACATCGGCCCCGGTTGCTAAGATAGCGGATAACGGGCAAAGGCCTATGGCGGTGAGAGGAACAAGAAGACAGCTGCAGTGGCGCCTTGGCCGTGCATTAGCGGAAATGTATGGTAGGACTTTGCGGGAGTAGGAGACACAAAAGAACCTCGGATATATCATGATTTCCATATTCGACCCCTGGCCATTGGATTGTTTGCATCTGAAATGTTGCCGGTACACGTAGCACGGCTTTTTCACTACTGAGGGGCAACTAAGCATACGCAGTTTGTCAAATGCAACATGCCCTAATTTCTATGCATACTTCCTAGCACCGGCCAGCAAAGATCCCAGTTAACTCATGATGAGGGACACGCAGGTAAAGAAAGAGTGGGATTGCCCAAGTTGGATGGCAGACCCGCGCGAGTGGAAACTCGTTGCCAGGGAGGTGATGATCCCGGAACCTTGGGCTTAACTGGCATGCCCCGCGGCTGGACTTATAAACTCACGACCCCGCTATGGCTTCCTTCGGCCAGCGTTTATGCGACGGCGATGGAGGATAAAAGAGGCTGGAAAGCCCTGCGTGCTTCACTCACTGGAGCGGTCATATTCGGTTTTATTAGACCGCTTTAGCTTCTGAGACCAGGCCAACAACAGCCGCCGTTGTCGCGGGCACTAGGTGCTTATCACGGGTGTGACCTGCCTGTGTCGTCACTGTTTTTTTTTGGTGTCATGGTTAATGGCTCTCATCATAGGCGCCACCACACTCGCTTCCACAAAGGACGCACGGCATCCTGAGATACACTGAGGCAACTTCATCCGAACTCGTCACTTTTACCCAGTCGGGAATCCCTACACGTGGGCGCCACAGCTGCAGGTGTAGATTGTGTCATGCTACAGCTCGAGCTTTAAAAAAAAACCTCCACATCGCCTCACTGGTGGCCGAATCCCCCCACTTCCACTTCCACTTCCACCTCGCCTTCACCCCTCGGCACTGACACGGGCGGCTCGCTGTGGATAATCGCCTAGGTCCTTGACGACTCCGCTATCTATCGCTCGCCCTGTCCCGCTCTTCTTCATCGCTTCTCTGCCTCATATTTATCCCGCGACCGAGCCTGCGCAAGCTCGCCTACAGCCTCATCATGGTCGCCTCAGAGCTCACGGCCTCGGCCATGGCCATGCGCAACGCCGCCCTGCCCACAACCTCCAACGACGCCGCCGTCTCCGGACCCCTCCAAAATCGCGCCGCCACCAGCAGAAGCCCCTACGTCAAGGGACAGGCGGATGGATTAGTGGCATGGCAGTTGCTGGACGACGATGCCTTGGAGCGGGCCAGGAAGGAGAACAAGCTCATCTTCCTGCACATCGGTTACAAGGCCTGCCACTGTAAGTGTCCATGGTCGCGCGATGCCATGTGTGCCCGAATCCCACCGCTGACCACGGCGCCGTAGACTGCCGCCTCATGTTTCTCGAGTCGTTCTCTAACCCAGACTGCGCTGCCATCCTCAACGAGTCTTTCGTCCCTGTCATTGTCGACCGAGAAGACCGCCCTGACATTGACACCATTTACATGAACTATGTGCAGGCCGTCAGCAACGTTGGAGGCTGGCCCTTGAATCTGTTCCTGACGCCCAACCTGGAGCCCGTCTTCGGTGGGACCTACTGGCCTGGTCCGAGCAACCGGCGGCGCACAAGCGACGACAGCGCCGACGAGGTGCTGGATTTCCTCGCCATCTTGAAAAAGGTGCGAGACATCTGGAGCGACCAGGAGGCCCGCTGCCGAAAGGAGGCCACCGAAGTTCTGGCCCAGCTCAGAGAGTTTGCTGCTGAAGGCACTCTCGGTACTAGTCGCATCTCAGCTACTTCATCTCTGGGCCCCTCTGGATGGGGTGCGCCCGCACTAACCCACAGCAATGTCAACAAGGCCAAGGACACTGCCGTTTCGAGCGAGCTGGACTTGGACCAGCTAGAGGAGGCCTACACACATATCGCCGGCACCTTTGACCCTCTTTTCGGAGGCTTCGGCCTGGCGCCAAAGTTCCTCACCCCTCCCAAGCTGGCCTTTTTACTTCGCCTCACCAATTCTCCACGCGCAGTCCAGGATGTGGTTGGTGACGCCGAGTGCAAGCACGCCACAGAGATTGCCCTGGATACCCTGCGCAAGATTCGCGACGGCGCTCTGCGTGATCATGTAGGCGGCGCCGGTTTCTCCCGGTGTTCGGTGACCCCTGATTGGAGCATTCCCAATTTTGAGAAGTTGGTTGTTGATAATGCTCAGCTTTTGTCTCTGTACATTGAGGCCTGGAAGAAGGGTGGCGCAAAAGATGGTGGCGAGTTTCACGACATTGTGCTTGAGTTGGGAGACTATCTCACCTCAAGTCCCATTGCCCTTCCAGATGGTGGGTTCGCGTCAAGTGAGGCGGCCGATTCATACACCAGAAGAGGGGATAGGGAGATGCGCGAGGGTGCCTACTATACCTGGACAAGGCGAGAGTTTGACTCGGTCCTCGACTCAGTGAATAGGCAAATTAGCCCAGTTTTGGCGGTCCACTGGGCGGTGCATGAAGATGGAAATGTGGACGAGGATCACGATCCCAACGATGACTTCATCAACCAGAACATCCTGAGGGTTGACAAGACGGTGGAGCAGGTCAGCAAACAGTTCAACATCACAGTGGAGACAGTTCAAGATTATATCAAGACGGCCAAGACTGTTCTCCGCCAAAGAAGAGACAGAGAGCGAGTGAGACCAGACCTAGACGACAAGCTTATCGTGGGGTGGAACGGTCTGGCCATCTCGTCGCTTGCACAAGCCAGTTCGGCCCTCAAGAGCCTTGACAAGGAGAGAAGTGACAAGTACCTTGCTGTGGCTAAGAAGGCTGTGGCGTTCATCAAAGAGAAACTATGGGATGTTCAAGAGAAGGAATTGTACAGGATATGGCAGGGTGAGCGGGAGATCAAGGCCTTTGCCGATGACTATGCCTACCTCACCCAGGGACTCCTTGATCTCTTTGAGGTGACCGGCGATGAATCTTTCCTCGAGTTCGCCGATACGCTGCAACGTAAGTTCTTCCACTTTAGCGACAAGCCTATTATACACACACGTACGGAACTAACATTCAACCACTAGAAACCCAAATTTCCCTCTTCGCCGATTCCGCTGGCGCATTTTACTCCACCACGGCCTCTTCTCCCCACACCATCATCCGCCTGAAGGACGGCATGGACACATCGATCCCCTCGACCAATGCCGTCACCGTCTCCAACCTCTTCCGCCTCGCAGCCCTGCTCGGCGACGACGCCATGTCCGCGCTCGCTCGCCAAGCCATCAATGCCTTCGAGCCCGAGATGCTCCAGCACCCGTGGCTGTTCCCCGGGCTGCTCGCCGGCGTTGTCTCGGCGCGCTTGGGGGCGGAAAAGACCAACCTGAACGTTGCCTACAGGCCCGCTAGGCTCGACGTTTCAATTTGAAAAGAAGGGAAGGGGAATGAAAAATCCGGTAGAAGAGGAGGGGGTTGTGTGAGTTGTGGCGCATGATTCATCGAGACAGCCACTTCAAAGGCTCGTATTATACTCGAAATCGATTTAGGGGGTGTTGACAATTGGAGGCTTTGGCTTCAGAACGGTCATATTTTTATGTTTTTTTTTTGGATGCATTGACATCTGTGTGTTTTGTTGAATACCTAGGTTTTAGGGAAGGGAAGTCCAGATCTAGATGATGGCCCGGTTTAGCCTTGTCAACTAAATTCGTAATTTTGAATTAACATGCAATTGTTCCACGACGAAGCGCCGCACGGGGAGATACCATGGCTTAAAATTGTTTCATTCAGGGGTATCTATTCTACAGCAGTCACTTCCCCGCCCCCTTTGTCCGCTAAGCCGGCCTCCCACCTCATTTCCCCATCTTGGTTTCTTTAGTACAAGGCGTCAAATAGTCTATCAGAGTGTTTTTTGTGGGTTTTTTTACGTGCTCTGATATTCGTTCTTAGAAGGCTGCGTACATGTTGTGGTTTTTTATGTCGGTTGTTTCTCTAAACAAGAGTGTAGGCATAGGTTTCTGAACTCAACCTTGGGCGCCATCGGCCGTGGGTTTCCTGTTCATTAGGCCTGAGAAGAAGTTGTGCAGCTGGTCGTTATCGAGTTCCTTGGCCATATTCGTAGCGGCAGTCTCCGTCTCCTCTTCTTCTTCTTCTTCGTCAGGGTTTGCGGCATACGCGTTGCGATCCTGAGACACGTTAGTACTAGTGTTTCAACCAAATGGTTAAATAAAAAAAACCCTTACCTTGAGGCGTTGCAACATGTCATCGGCGTCAACCTGGATACCGCCCATGTTGAATTGCACGGGGCCAATGTGCTCACTGACGCTCTTCTCATCACCAAATTCGAGGTGTTTGATAGGTCGAATAGCACTTTCGGCCGCTTTCTCAGGTGCCTTGGCCTTGTACGCTTCGAGAATCTTGAGCTGGCGCTCAAGGAAGGCCTGAGTGTCGTCACTCTCTACCGTGATCCAGTTCTCGCCATGCATTGCGTTCTCCACCACTGCCAAACCTCCGCTGTTGGGGTCTCTGCACCACTCTTCATATCGCACAATGGCCGAGATTCTTGAATGCTGCTGCGGGTCATGCTCCCCGTCGTCGTTTTCGGCAGCTTGTTTCAGCGCGTCGATATCATCGGAGGAGGAGCTGATATCCTCGGCCCACGCATTGGAAATGATCTCGGCGTCGAAGCTACCGCTCAAAACACGAATCTTACCCCATGAATCCCAGTTAGGCGGCACCACAATCTTATCGCGGTCGATGACATTGTGCTTGAGTGGGTTGCGCTTGAGAAGGGACGTAATTCCAAGGGTGGCGTGAATCAGAGAAGGAAGTTGAGATGGAGAGTTTTGAGAAGTATAAATGAGAGAAGCGCCATCTGCAAGCATGTGAATATTTCAGTCCAAGACATTATTGGCCAGAAGCAATGCGGTTTTACTTACGTCTCAGCAATACGGTTCGTAGATATTGCAACACCGTATCGAAATCGGGTTCTTTCCAACCCTGGCTCTTTTCCAAGAACTCCATTTTCTGGGCCTAGTTTCCGATTTGTTAGTCAATTGCAAAGTGCAGTTGAACACTGGATTCAAGTCTCACATTCTGGCACACCACACAGAGGGGCAAACCCAGCGGCTCCTCCCACTCTCCAGGACCCAGGGGCAGAGAGCTATCACCATCACCACTGGTCGCGTTGGCAGCGGGTGTTCCGTCAAGATTCATGGCTGCACCTCCACGACCTCGCTCCTTCCAGGCCGACATGACCTCCTCCATGATGTTGTGTTGCTCGGAGTCGACCTTTTTGAGGACCTCCTGTAGTAATTGAATCCAGGTCCACATCTGACGCATCCACAGGTGCGGCTGCGACCAGTCCAGAAGTATTATGAGGGAGGTGTTGGGGATTGCATCGGGGGTGAGGAGAGGGGCGACAAGAGATGCGAACTCGGCAGATGGCTGTGAAAGTAGATAGAGGGATACGCGCGCAAGAGTATCTAAGGCCGTCAGTCAGTCGGAGAATCGCTGCGGTAGCCTGCCAGAGGCAACGAACCATCTTGGTCGGCGTCGAGAACGTCGTAGTAGGTGTAGCCCAGCGCGAAGTTGTTGGCAAGAGGCGGTATCTTAGACCGATCTGCGTGGCGTCTTGATTCGGAGCTGGAGAGGGACTCGAGAAAGTCTCTTTGCGATTCGGGAGTGCCGCCTGCAGTGAAGAGACAGAATAATTAGCTATCGGTCATGACTACTGCTTGCTCCTCCGGCCTGGGCCCAGGGGTAGGGCAGACATGGACAGCATCGTGCAAAGCAAGCTCCGGGAAGAAACATACCTAAAACGATGAGGTTCTTCTCTGGTAGGCGCTTGCCGCTGGCGACGGATTCAAGCATAGAGGTCCACATATCCTTCTTCTGTTCGCCATTGCGGCCGTCGGCGTCCCCTGACCCGGAGTAGGTCGACACTCGTTTGGCGTTCGCCGTCATGGCGGCAGATTGCGCGTGGCACGCAGACAAAGGCACCGGGTAAATCGAGATATCCAGTCGCCGGCCGTCAGGTCATAGGTGTATGTATGCGGGAAAGGTTGGTTGTTGGTGGTCCGGGAGGCCGAAGAGGTGGCGGTGGAGAAGAAACAACTAAGTTAATGCTCTGGTATTGTCACAGGAGAAGGCGGCTTCTATGAGCGTCGTCCGGGCATTGTCGCTTGAAAACGGCACGCTCAAAAAACAGCAGAGGGGGGGATCGTCAGAGTGTCTCAGTCACAGACGAGCCAAGCCGAACCGGGAGTTCAGAGGAAACGTCGCCTATGGTTGTGTTGCCGTCGTCGCCTTGTCGTTGAAAACCTCCCTGATGGCAGGCCTGGAAGAGACGGGGGGTTTGTTTAGCAGGGTGTTTCTCTTGGCCTCTCCCGTCTGCAGCCTGCCGGGCCCCGTATGGGCATTATTGGTTGGTCGGTCCGGAAATTGTTCCCCCGCCGTCCAGCAGTCTTCTTGCTGTGCTGTCAGCTGCTTTTACTGCGCTCCCCCACTGTAACGCGTACAGCGCACAGACGTGTTTGAGCCACAGAGGCTGGATGGTGACCGCCTTGAAGCTTCAGTGGGGTCCATTTTTTTCTGACGACCAAGAACTGAGCTTCACTTCAAACCCCATTATTCTCAGCCTTGCATTGCGACAAGAGATTCCTCAACTCGACCTTGAAGAAACCGTTTCTAGAGCCAAGGGGACACAGCGCACGGTGACAGGATGAATCAAATACGCGCGATTCAAGCGCTCAACAAAAAAGAGATTGAAAACGGAATGTATGTATACTTCTGCCTACTGCTTCTACAATGCGACAACTGATACTGACCACCGCGATGCAGCTCTCCCGAAGCCTCCTGGCATACCGACTACCGCGACACGGCCTTTGTATACTTTGGCGGCCTACCCTACGAGCTTTCTGAAGGCGACGTCATCACAATATTCTCCCAGTTCGGCGAGCCAGTATTTCTCAAACTTGTCCGCGACAAGGAAACCGGCAAATCAAAGGGCTTTGGGTGGCTCAAGTACGAGGATCAGCGGAGCACCGACCTGGCAGTGGACAATCTCGGCGGCGCAGAAATCAATGGCCGTTTAGTGCGCGTCGACCATGCGCGGTACAAATCCAGAGACGATGAGGACGATGAAGAGTTCAGGGTCGGCTGGGAGGACATGTTGAAGAGGGAGGGCAAGCCAGTATCGGAGGACGAAAGCGAAGAGGAACAGGAGAGCAGGCCTATGCTGCCAGAGGAACGAGAACTTGCTTTGCTCATGCGAGATCACGACGACGATGATCCCATGAAGGGATTCCTCATTGAGGAAAAGAAGAAAGAGATCGAAGAGGCGCGACAAAGAGCAGACAAGAAGGATCGTAAACACCGGCACCGATCGCACCGATCACATCGATCAAGAAGGGATGGAAGCGAGGAGGACCGGCATCGAAGATCCCGCCGGGATGGAACGCCAGATGACCAAGAAGGCCGCCACCGAGACCGGGGATCAAGGAGGCACAGGGACCACGACGACGAAAGAGACGGCGACAGAAGGCGGGATCGTGATAGGCGGAGGGAACGGCGGGATGATGAAGGAGGCCGAGACCGAGACCGAGACAGGGGCCACGATGGTGAGCGACGCAGAGATCGAGACCGAGACCGCCGCAGACATGACCGAGGGGACGAGGACGAGTCGAGGCACAGGAGACACAGAGACGGCGATGATAACGGAAAATCAAGACGAGAGGATAGAAGTCGATCGCCACGACGGCACAAGGACTAGAGAGGAGTCCATAATCTAGTATCGATATATAAACAGAGGGCACATAAATCCAAAGCAATCGTCAAGCCCATCTTGATCCGCCCAAAACGCCTGCCAGTATTCGCCAACTACAATGAAACATGTCGGTATCCTTCAGGAAACTGCTCTCCATGCGCTCATGTATTGCCAAGGTATCGTTTCCAGCCTTCCCTAACACAGTGTCGCTTTCCATCATCGCCATCAACAATGACAAACTTTTCCCACCTCGCATCGCGGCCGGCCCCAATCACCACAAGGCTGTCCTCGCTGATCCAACCGATGACGCCCTTTGGTGGTCGTGAGGTGCCCAGCACAGTGCCTTCGGAAAATGGGATGCCTCCGATCATAGACTCATCTCCCGCCTCAAAGGGCGCCGAAGCGAATGAGTAGACGTCCGAGAATACTCGGGGCATTAGAGGAATCTTGCTGAGAATACCCCACTTCCCTGTGCCGTCGCCGTTGTCTGTCCCTGATGACCCGAGCTGTTGGCTGCGGTTCATGGCAGGCTTGCGTGGGTTGGGGACGTCAAAGACATGAAGGGTAGACTTGTCAGATGTGCAAGCAAGCATACTACCACCCGGGGAGAAAGCCAACGAAAAAATGGTAGCCGGGTCGATTCCGCGACGTAGCTCGGCGAGACGGGCGCAGTTGCTGGTAGAATAGACACGTATTAATGTTCCCATTTCGCTGGCGCTGGCGAGCAGTTCGCCATCTGGGCTCAAAGCGATAGCCTTGAGGGCTGAGGAATGAGCCGGGATGATGCTGACGTTGCCGGTCGACAGCTCGACGAGTTGAATTTGACCAGCAGTGCGACCCGGGAAGGCCAGCTTCTTGTCCGAAAGACAGCAGAGGCCAAGGAGGTTGTCTGCGGTTTCATAGACGTGGAGGAGGTCGGGTGGTTTTGCAAATGAGTAGACCCGAACACTGTTCTGGAGGACGACAGCGATACGCTCCCTCCCTAGTTGAACTCCGCGTACAGCGGTAAGAGCCGTAATTTCGAGAGCGACCTTGCCCTTCATGTCATCCCAAATAATTGCCTATAAATACATTATTAGTCCCAGGCGCATCGACGCATGTCGGGCGCAAACTGACCTTATTCATGGCAAACTTGGGCGACCTACCACCGCCAACGAGGGCGAGATAGTTGGTCATGCCCATCATTTGGACCAGGCCGATGCCCGCGTTGAAATCTACATCACAGTAAGTCATGTGAGACCAAATGGTAAGCCATGTTTGCAAGCCACAACGCACCTCTGGAAGCCTTGAGGAGACATGATTTGGTGTGGAATACTACAAAGTACTTGTCAGTTGGATCGCTCCGATACAGCAAGTAGCTAGCTGCGGGCTGTACGACATGCATGTGGCATCCGGGAGAGGCCAGGTGGGTGACTTACTGCAGATTCCCGAGTCGAGCCCGACGGCGAAGCAGCTTGCATCGTTGTTGAACGAGACAGACAGCACAGCCTCGGTGCTGGACGCCTCGATGGGCGGTCGGACATTCATGTTGAGGCGGTGGTTGTTGGAGAGGAAGCGCCAGATAGCGTCAATCAGCCTGGGGAGGGGTACGTAATATGAGTGGCCAGGCGCAAGCTGGGAGGGGAGCCGCAAGATTCAGGACGCCCGGCCTGTGTTGGCGGGAATATTAACAGGAATGGCGAAAAAGTGCCGGGTTAGGAGGCCATTATAAGAGGTCCGCAGCTGGCCAGACGGGTTGTGAGAATGATGGTTCAACGATCAATAGTGGTGAGCGATGAACCGGGACATCACTGGACAGGCTGCTGTAATGCTCTAAAGGTTCCACCTGGTTGGTGCAATACGGAGGTTGCAGAGAGCCCAAGCCTACTAAAAAAGAGTCGGCAACGGGTACCCGTGCGGCACTGCGCTGGGCAGAGTAAGCACGCTAGGCACGGCCAGGCCCACGGAATGGGCCCACGGGGGATGTGCAGCTGGTGGAGGTGGGTTGGGTTGACTGCCGGATCAGATACAATATTCGCAGATCGATACGACGAGTTGCCGCCCAAAGATGTGAGGATAGGCCGAGAAGCAACTCATATTTGTGCTTCCAGCCATTTCACAGGCGTTCATGTTCTCGTCAGAGTGGTATTTTTGTGTCTCAGTTGCACCATCTCAGCCAAGACTGAAGCCGGCACTGCGAAAACGGTCCCATCCACTGGCCAACACCAGCCATTATGCGTCCCCTAGCTTCGAAGGGAGAGCCACATCATGGTGTCGGCAGCCACAAGCACACACTCACGCACAAACACACGAGCCACATCAGATGCGCCACGCAAGCCACTCCCTCTTATCCTCCGTTCCGCACGGTGCACCATCATGCCCATCGCCATCTCCCGTCCCATGCCATGGCATTGCATTTTGATCCACGCCATGACAATGGACCCCCATGCCATGCCGCGCCATCAGCAATCCAAACGCGACAGCACATGAGCCTTCACGTGATTCAAGACAGTACTTCACGACATACTCATATCTGTTCCATACCGGCCACGACAGAAGCGCGTTCCGAGCCGTCGCGTCTTCTGCCCTCGCTGCTCTCCCCAGTTTCCCAGCCCCTCAGCCCATTGGGCCAGGAGCCAGTAAAAATGCGTGCCATTTGCCAACCTCGCGCTGAAATTTAGCACTGGGGTTGTTCGTTATTAGAGCCTGGCGAACGGCAGTAAAACATGTACCTGGGCTAAAGGGGCGGGCAGGCGGTCTGGCAGAACGGACACTGGCGCCCAGGGGTGACCAATGTGCCGCGCTAAGTGGCCCTGGATGGCCCAGAGTGGCCCAGTGTGGCCAGTGTGTTCCTTCCCATCCCGTAGCAAGCGCAGTGGCAGGTACTCTCTTGGGCACTCCTTCCTCGTCACCCCCATCAACCCACCCCTGAATCCCCGTCCCAGTGGCCCAGCCAGTGCCCCAGTTCACTCTGCAGGGCAGGAACGATTGGCCAGCCGTGAAATTGCCCAGACCCCTTCAGGACAACATCCTCCCTCTCCTTTAACATTTTCCCCTTGCTTCACACGCACCACCCACCGCCAACGCCTTTGCATCTGCTGCATCTCGACGGCCTCACCTCAACTTTTTGCCTCGTCGCTCAACAGTTGCTCCTCTCCGACCTAATCACATCCTCGACACCTCTTCGCAATCATGTCGTCCGCTGCCGTACGTTTCCCTTGTGCAAGCCGCACGCGCGTGCCTCTCCTGTCCCTACATCGCATGCCCGCCCCCGTTTCGAGCTCCCGCTGCCGCACTGAGCCCACGAAGCTCGACCCCATCTCGCCTCTTCCCGCCAACTTGCTGACTCGTTTCCCCGTATACAGAAGATGATCCGCAGGAAGAAGAATGTCAAGAAGGGCATTCAGTTTTGTCTGATGGTCTGTGGTGCATCCGGCACTGGTACGTGGCCCCATACGATGCTCGCCGAAATCATATATCCACGGCGCCTCCATCACCCCAGTCGCATTCTCCAAAAACTTACCATTGTGCACAGGCCGAACCACCTTTGTCAACACCCTCTGCGGAAAGAGTGTTCTCCAGCACAAGGACTCTGACGACGCCGGCAGCGCCCACGTTGAGGATGGCGTTAAGATCAAGCCCATCACTGTTGGTGCGTACCACACGCCTCACTCGCCCCCCTGATCGCAACAATTCCGGCTAATGCGTTTTCTTCAGAGCTCGAGCTTGATGAGGAAGGCACCAGAATCTCCCTGACCATTGTTGATACCCCCGGATTCGGAGACCAGATCGACAACGAGGCTAGGTGAGTTCCGAGTACGATTCAAAGAATAATCCCTGGCTGACCCGAATTACGCAGCTTCTCAGAGATTGTTGGCTACCTCGAGAGACAATACGATGACATTCTCGCTGAGGAGTCTCGTATCAAGCGTAACCCCCGTTTCAGGGATAACCGAGTTCACGCCATGCTCTACTTCATCACTCCCACCGGTCACGGGTAAGTTTTGTCAATTGTCTAATTGACGGTGAAACATTTCTCACCCCATACTAGTCTCCGAGAACTCGACATTGAGCTCATGAAGCGCCTTGCTCCCCGTGTCAACGTTATCCCCGTCATCGGTCGCGCCGACTCCCTCACCCCCGCTGAGTTGGCCGAGTCCAAGAAGCTCGTCATGGAGGACATCGAGCACTACCGAATCCCCGTCTACAACTTCCCCTACGATATCGAGGAGGACGACGAGGACACCGTTGAGGAGAACGCCGAGCTCCGTGGCCTCATGCCTTTCGCCATTGTCGGTTCCGAGGACATTGTCGAGATCGGCGGCCGCAAGGTGCGCGCTCGCCAGTACCCCTGGGGTGTTGTTGAGGTCGACAACCCTCGCCACTCTGACTTCCTCGCCATTCGATCTGCCCTGCTCCACAGCCACTTGGCTGATCTGAAGGAAATCACCCACGACTTCTTGTACGAGAACTACCGTACCGAGAAGCTTTCCAAGAGCGTCGAGGGTGCCGCTGGAAAGTACGTATCAGTGTTCTACATATGGATTTATTTTTGATCGCTAACGAATTGCAGCATCGACAGCTCAATGAACCCCGAGGACCTTGCCTCCCAATCTGTCCGCCTCAAGGAGGAGCAGCTCCGACGAGAGGAGGAGAAGCTGCGCGAGATCGAACTCAAGGTCCAGCGCGAGATCAACGAGAAGCGACAGGAGCTTTTGGCCCGCGAGTCCCAGCTTCGCGAGATCGAGGCCCGTATGCAGCGAGAGGCTGCCGCCCACGCCAGTCCCACGGCCGAGGCCAACGGCGAGGAGACCAACTAAGATTATTGTCTTACATCACATACTGGTTCTTTCCGCGGTACTCCAAAAAAGTGCGACGTTGGACTGTTGTCTATTGCTGGCGTTGGTTTTTCCTCTCCCACGACTAAAGAGAAAGAAGATGAGAATATTCCCCCTGCTGCTGCGAAACTGAGAGTTGTCGTTTTTCCAAATTCGTTGCCCGCCCCTGCTACGCTCAAACCCAAAAGTATACGAAAAAGGCCACCCATGACCTTTTGAGATAATGGTAAAGATACCACCCCGGGGATGCTTCCCCGGGTAAAACATGACGGAATACGGCCGTTAGCATGGGGGGCTTTTATTTATGTGGATGTTGCAAAGGATGCAGCCGGGTAAGGAGAGGAAAAATCTAAGAGGAATGGAGGTAACCATACAATACAATACGGTTGACACGCTCTGGCGACCAAGGGTCATTGTTCTTATAGATGGGCACTCGGTTGACTACCGGGCCATCCAAGCGTTGTGTTGGCGAATTGTTTCTCTATTTCTTCGATGGGCGCACCCGTCCTTGGTTTTTTTGTTTCCTGTTTTCTCTACTAGTCGCCTTCTAATGCTGATATCAAATAAATTCGATATTTCTTAATCACTCACTAAATTAGCTCTTTATCAAACTGCCAATGCAAATGTGTATTTCCGTGGTCGTGAACTGCGTATTCGATCAACATTGTTGCGCTCAGAAGTCATACAGATGCCATTGGTAATACCTAGTGGTTAGACCAGTGATACCCACAGGTTTATCTGATTAGACTAACCGTTCGCTCTCAACTCGTATAGATTAAATTATTTGCATGTCACGGAATGCAATATAAAATTGTAGTAGGGTCTGGAACGCTAGAGGACACAGTCTTTTTTGGGGCTAATCTGTATGCAAGGAAAATTGACAAGACAAGGAGTAACACTACAGTCAACGCCGTCCCCCTTTAATCATCTCTTCCTCCACACTCTTGTCATAACAATATGCAAAATGAGAGTCTTCATGGAACATTAACAGACTCTGACAAGGACACACCTCCCACAGATGAGAAAGACACAAGGAAACTTTAAAAAAAAAAACCGGGAGCGGCTCTGAAGCCTGTCTCCACTTGTACAGTCGCATGCACATGGGCATTCTCCATCAGACTCACCCTTTCCATATCCGTGGCCCGAAACGGCTTAGTTGTTAGACTGGCTGTTGAGGATGCGCAGGATGGCGAGGAAGAGGTTGATGATGTCAAGGTAAAGGCTGATGGCGGCAGCGATCTCCTCCTCAACATGGTGGTGGCGCATCACAAGCTGAGTGTCAACAAGAATGTAACCGCTGAAGACGAGGGCGCAGACGAGTCCGTAGATGAGCTCGGTGGTGGAGCTGTGGGGGAGGAACATGGACATGAAGCCGAACAGGACCACACCCCAGAGGGCGCCAAAGAGGTATGGCATCCAAGAGGTAAAGTCATAGCGAGACTGGCAGGCGAAAGCAGTGAGGAAGACAAAGATACCGGCAGTGAGGACAACGGCGTTAAGAACAATCGAGGTCTTGTAAAAGGACACAATAACTGAGACGGTATAGGCCTCGGCCAGAGTAAAGAGGGAAAGGAACAAAAGGTTGGTAGGGTAAGACTTGCGCTTCCAGTAGGTCAGGCCCATGAAGACCATTGCGCCAATGAGCTAGAAAAATGTTAGCATGACTTGCTTGACTACCCCTCCACCTATTCGTCGAGATGGCCATAATCGAGGTGGCAAATAGCGACATACCGAGATCCAGACAACACCGGGGTGGCTTTGGATCCACGTCTTGTAGCCGGTGCTGAAGAAAGTGAGAGAGCTGACACCGGCGGTAGCGAGGAGCTGGACAGTCAGAATGGTGTAGACCTTGCGAACAAACTGGTTGCGGATATCGACGGTAGCCTCGGCCACAGAACCGCCAAACTAGAGGGGAACGTGTCAGTCATGATATGTTCGAAGCCTCTGGAGCATCCGGAAGCGCAGTGGCTCTCGGAAAGCCCCTATATTCCAATAACCATCCTCACCTTGAAGTCATCGGGGAGTTCCTCGTCGCTGTTTCGGGGAGCGCCAAACAGACCCTGGGACTCATCGCGCGAGGAGGAGGCGCCGTAGGCGGGGGGCGCAGAGGTAAAATCATCGGGATCCTGCTGGGGGGCAGGCTGGTACTTCGTGGTGGAAGCCATGGTTTATGCGCGGCGGCTAGGGACGCCCAGCGATCAGAGATGGTACGAAATGCGCGGTTGGCGACGCGACGATGGATGAAGGATGGCGACGGCGATGTCGAGGTCGAGGTCGAGGTGTAGTTGTAGGTTGATGATGCGAGCCGGATGGGGGCGCTTACGGATGGCCGAATGAGAGTCCAAGAGCGGTCATGTGGGGAGAAGGAACGAGTGGCGCTAGGCAGGCGTTGCATGCCCCAGTGGGGAGTAGAGTTGTGGCGGTGCACGCTCTGTGGCGTAAGCTGTGGTTGCTCTGGGGTACCACCAATGATGGAAGACAGAGCTCGAGGACTAATAATAATTGCAGTGTACTATATGAGCTTTAACTCATCTATCTAGGTGAAGCTATGGCTGCTACTGAATGATCTTCCGCGGCATGAGCCGTATGGTTCTAATTGAGGGTCCAGCTAGTATTGAGGCTGGGTTGATCCACTCATGAAACATAGGGTAAGTAATGTAGACGAAACCAACAACACGCAATAGTATGCTGGATTATATGCATGGTCTCGAGACCTGCTGCCTTGTTTGCCAGTCCATACACCCAGATCCGTTTTCTCGGCTGCCTGGCGGCTCTTTTGGGTCGTATAGAAGTCTGAGTAGAAGGTTGACCTGTGGTCTACCGTACAACATCACCGCCAAACTAGGTGGGGAATGCCTGCACCAGACGCAGTAGCGCAGCTGACGTGCGTACGGCGGGATGGGTACGCACGCAGTACATGCTCCGGGCCACCTCCATCGATACCCGAGTTTCTCGTCTCGTCCCGTATTCCATCTCCACCAAGGGACGGCGAAGACGGGGCGCAAAAGCAGCCCGAGCTGTTCTGGCACTGTGGCTTGGTTGCCGGAACTGGACCAGCGCCGGATGGCTTACATGGCCCGCCGTGCGACACAATCCATGATATGATGAATCGCATATTGCCGGCAGAGCAGAATTCAATGTGGCGGTGGGAGGATGGGATGAGCAGCACAGCTCGGAGGTGGCCGAGCAGGCATGACAGATGCGGCGGTATGCAGTCCGCGTGTTTATTTGGGTGCAGCAGGAATAGCTACGAGAATGCGGGAAGCGGGATGGACAGGACGAATCACCAACGTGGCGCTTCTTCACGCAGAGCGCCGTATGCACGATGCAGCGAGTGGCCATGCAATGATAAAACGATAAAACCCGGAATGAGGGGGGGAGGGGAGGAGCCGGGATAAATGCGAGGGACGCGCAGAATGCGAAAATTGCGATAGGGGCCGGGCTCATTTGACAACTCGAGTAATTAGAAACGGGTCGAGATGAATTGGCTCCCATGTCTGCAGGCTTGACTCAGATTTTTCTCTTTTAATTACTCCGTAGTGGCAATGGCACAGCGCATCCATTCGCGAGATGCAGAGCTGGGAGCTCTGACCACCGGCTTCGTTGTAATGCATCCGATGGGGTTTGTTGAGGAGCTGTGACGGGAGAAGAATAGAAGCGGAGTTGGCCCGGGAATTGAGACTAGGATGAACCGAGGATGCAGGCAAAAGGGACAGGGGGTCAAGACAGAAGAGCGCAGGGGGGACGCGGCCAATCACGGGCCAGGAAGCGATCAGCTTGTCACTGCCCCCCAGGTGACAGGCTGCTGGAAATCAGCAATCTTGGGTACCAGAGCCCGCCGACGAGACATTTTAGAGGACACCTTACAGGGCATGCCGCCTAAAAGACAGCAAACGCACCCTGGCTCCCCTCTCTGTTGGTATAAGCTCCGGACGCGGCAGTCCGCGGAACACTGAGCCAAAAAGTACAAGGAGCAACAAGGTGCAGATGAGATGCAGCAAGGCCAGCCGAGGCGAGAGTCCCTGGCCGTTCCAGACTGCTTTTTTCGCAATGGAACCGGAAACTAGACCCCGGGCCTTTTTTAAAATTCTCCCACCTCGCTTGCATTGACAAGCATCTATAACCGGGAGAGGGATCGACTTTGTCAAAAGTCGTGGCCACGCGCCAGGTTGGCCTCTTCTCTTGGGTACGCTCTGGGACAAGAGAGTTTAGGTTTTGGTGGTGTGCCGCCACCCGCGCAAAGCCGCTCACCTTTGTTCATCAGGGGTCCAGGGACCGATAGCGTCATCCATCCAATCGTCAGAGCCCCGAGCAAAAGGTTTAGTGAGAAAATGGTTCCCGAACGCAGAGGCTTAGATCTGCTTGGCCGGTGCCATGTGCTACAGTGGCATTTTGATGCACACGGCCACGGCTAGCGACGAATGACGGAAAGGCAGAAAAAAGGAAAAACAAGTACCGCAGATTAGGTAGTCATGTAAGCTTAGATGTAGGGGATACATTGGACTTGGCGACGATCAACCAACTAGTCAAGCCCATACAATAGTACAGGTAGTACAGGTAGTGTGAGCTGCTATCTGTCAGTGAAGGAGGACCGTGCCTCTTGTTTCCTGTTGGTGGATGCTGTGCCTCAGCTAGAAACAACCCGAGTCGAGCACGAGGGGGGAAAGGAAAGGACAGAACAGCAGGGAGCCGGGGGGTTAGGTGGGCGGCGCCAGAGAAACAAGGAACAAGGGGGCTTAAAGAAGGCAGGTTCGTAATCTGGGCCCTCAACGTTTTGGATTGTGCCATATCGCCTAGCTGGGCCACCTGTCTTTCGGGGGAAGACAGTGGCTGGAAGAGTGAATGAAATAGCTAGAACTAGTCGAGATCGGCCACAGCCAGGCCACGACTAGCGCAGGAAAGCGCCAATTCGAGATTTCCAATCTTGGGAGGGAGCGCCATGGGGTGGGAGGGACTCCATAGTTCTAGGCCTGCATTGAGACGGGCCCAAGGAGAGGGAGGGAGAGAGGGGGGAAGAGGAGGAGGAGAATGCAGGACGCGTTTGGATGGAGCCAAGCAAGCTACGTGTGTGTACAGTACTTCGCATGCAAGTAACTTTTTGACACAGCCGTGGACTGTGGTGGAGATGGAGGCGACAATGACGACGGGGTTGCTCCAGCGAGTTTATCATCTGCCGCTGGAGGAAAAAAAAAAAAAAGTCATGAACCCAGCCCAGCCACTGGGACAAGTCCAATTGGCAGTATGGAGAGACCCCCTGTCGCGGTAGCAGGTTTGGGGGCCCTGTCTGCTGTCTGGAACTGGAGTCTCCCTCCTCCCCACCGGGGCCTTACTACCCAGATGGGCATCTCCTCTGGCGGCGGTAACACTATATCGCTGGCCTCTTTTGCTTCCCTCTCACGTCGTCAAGCTGGAGCAGGACCCGTCTATAATGAAGACATGTAATTAACGAGCATTGAACCCCTGGCGCACCCCTCACGGCGGGTTGTGGCAGGCGCTCAACGGGGGGCCTTGGAGAGCTAGGGCCCCCTCACCGCCTTGGGATTTGCCCGTTGTGGGGCATCTACCGTGCCTGTACAGAGTACCTCCTCACTCGTCCTCCAGGCCCTTCGACCACCCCCCGACGCCTTAGCACATGGATCTCTCGAGCCAATTCATATCGGGGTTACTCAAAAATTCATCACGCTTCCTGGTTGGTAGCGTGGCTGTTATTTTCTCTTCTTCTCCTTGATCCCCTCGTCACCTCCCCCCATTGTCACCTCCTCTTGTTCATCCAGCGTCTTGGTCTTGTTGCTTGTTCTTGGTTGCGAGCACTTGTTCTCCGTGTCCTCAACACATCCTTTGCGCTCCTCTCCACATCGCCGCCCCTCGAAACCGCCGGCTGCGATCCGACCACCCGTTCTCCTTGGTCTCGCCCTCCACGACAAGACTGCCAAAAAATACACCAGGCGCCGAAGAGCATAGCATCGCATCGTCGTTTTTTTTTTTGCTCTTTCACCACGTCGTCTTGCGTCCAGCGTCGGGTCTGCTCTCTGCCGTCTGTTTGCCGTCTTCGGCCATAACTGGCTTTCACTCGCTCCCTTCTCCAGCCCGCCCCCCCAAGCCAACACGCCTCTCAGCCAGCCACAACGGACCTCCAACCCACCCCCTTCTCCCGTTTCGGCCCAGACAGATCACGAAATATCTAAAAGCACAACGGAGACGATAAGGTGCCTGGAATCAACTTTTTCAGGCCTCCTCGCTCCATTGCGAACTCCCCCTCGGCATCTCTCCCCCAAGCGTCTCAAGCATGGGCGACTTGGGCTCCCCTGCGCCGTCGCTGGTCGACGACCAGGTTTCCTCCCACAACCTCAAGGACGACTCAATGGCAGCTGCTCCGGAGTCGTCAAGCTCCGTGCCCACCAGCCCGGTCGTCGACAGCCCCAAGGACCTAGCCAATGGCTCTGCCCAGAACAAGATCAAGACCACCGTCCTAGCTGCCCCGCGGCCGCGCCTTAAATCCGGCCACAGCACCCCCAACATGAACGGCCCGCTCTACATGCAGACGTCAGGAAACAGCGTCGTTCTTGTTAGACGGCTTCGACGCAAGGACGAGGGCACCTGGAAGCACCTCTCTCGATGGTTTGTCGAGAACCAAGTTGGTGAGTTTACATGAACCGCCCCCAATTTGCCCACCGCCGGTTTGGAAGCTGTGCATCCCCTCCCCCCTCCCTCTTGCGCTTTAGGCGCCCTGCCTTCGCGGGGTGGGATGTGCGTGCGGATGCGGATGAATCACACCCTCCAACAAGCACCCCGCGCGGCACAGCAGCTCCCCTCTTCCTACGCATTGTACCGGACAGTGTCCGGACACCGCCGGTTGATGTCATGAGGCCCCTCCATCCGGTTGCTTGCGCTCCTGGATCTCAATACGGCACAACCTTGTGCAACGGCACTTGGGGCGGGAGATGGACAGACTTATCACCACTTTTGTAGTATAGCAATGCTGACCAAGGGACCCTTCGTTTTCTAGGCCTATCCTTCAACCTCCTCGCCCTTCTCTTCCTCGCCCACAACTTCATCCCCAAGGCTCGGGTGCACACAACCAAGTTCTTCAACCTCAGCTACTACAACAATCACACCGGACAGTACGGCGTGGGCATCGATGATGCATACTTCCTCGTCTTCGGTATCGTCGCCTTCACTGGCCTCCGCGCTGCCACCATGGAATACCTCCTGGCACCTCTCGGCAAGCTCCAGGGCATCACTAAGAGGAAGGCCCTGTCCCGCTTCAGCGAGCAGGCTTGGCTTACTGTTCTGTACACCTTCTTCTGGCCTCTGGGAATGGTGAGTTTGGGAGATTGAACCCGCCGCGGACCCCTCGACTGACATCCGCAACAGTACATTTACTACACCTCCCCTCACTGGCTCGATCTGAAGGAGCTTTGGACCGCCTGGCCTAGCCGCGAGCTCGGCGGTCTCATGAAGACTTACCTGCTCGTCCAATGGTCTTTCTGGTTGCAACAGCTCATTGTCATTCACATTGAGGACCGACGCAAGGACCACTGGCAAATGCTTACTCACCACTTCGTCACCACTACGCTGATCTGGGCCTGCTACTCGTACGGCCACACCCGTGTTGGAAACTTGATTCTCATTCTCATGGACATTGGCGATTTGATTCTGCCCGTAAGTTGTTTCTGATTGTCTAACTGATCGCCCGGGGAGCGAGATGGCTAATATCCTTGTAGTTGGCAAAGTGTCTCAAATACAGCGGATTCCAAACCATTTGTGACGCTATGTTCGGCCTTTTTGTTGTCTCGTGGTTTGTGGCACGCCACGTCCTGTACTTGACAGTTTGCTGGTCTATTTACGCCCACACCCCCGCCATCATGGCTACTGGCTGCTTCAAGGGCACCGGTGACAACATTGAAGGACCATTCGAGGCTCCTGCCGGCTACTCGTATCTTATCGAGCCATTCTTTGACCAATCAGTCCCAGTCTGCTATAACGAGACTGTCAAGTGGGCTTTCTTGGCGCCGCTTCTCTTCCTGCAGACCCTCACACTTATCTGGTTCACCATGATCATTCGCGTCGTCATCAAGGTTCTCAGGGGAGACTCTGCTGACGATGTCCGAAGTGACGACGAGGGCGGCGAGGAAGAGGAGGAGGAGGATGAGTTTGTTTACGAGGAGGCTCAGCCCCTCGAGCAGGAGGTTGGTGTCGAGGAGCTTGATCTCTCAAACTGGGAACGCCGAACAGGTCTCAGGAAGCAGGCCAGCAGCTCTGGAGTTAGCCTGCCGGGACACAGTGATCGCAAGGAATTGTTAGGACGCATTGGCTGCGAGAAGCAGGTTGACTAAACCATTGGGACTGGGAGTTTACACGGGGCCATGTGCCAATTGATTTTTTTGTTGCACGCCGGAGTCTAAACTCGGGCCGCCAGGCCAGGTGCGCGCTGCTTGTTTCTTGTCGCTTTTGCAATTGTTTTTTCACCCATGCATTCTGGCACTGAACTCTGGCGAGAGAAGGCTGCCCCCATTATCTGATGGTGTTGAGTTTTGGGTCTGTTTGTCTTTTGCTCAGAGCCTGAGCGCGAATGGATGGATTGGGGTCAGGCACCCTCTCCTCGCCTCGCCTCGCTGTCTTGCTTTGCATGAAATGAGAGCCATGAGATGGATCTCCCTCATAGATGATGATGCCCCCACCCCCTTTTTTAGCAGAGACAGGACGAAAAGAGACAAAAGTTTGCTTGTGCGTTGGGCAATCCTAGACCACGAGCTTGATTGTTTGGTACTTTTTGTCTGATATGAGCTTCATTGGCACAAAGTGCACGGGGGGTTTACGGGAAATAAAGATATAAACCCCCGAGAAGAATTAGGAAGAATTAAGACGTTTTAGGTATCTAACCTATCATGAACCGAAGTATCGTTGTCACTTTCATTTCTGTGCAGCTCTCCCCTCCCTCTCTCACGCTCACTGCTTGTCGTCGATGCCCAACTTCTCCCGCGCCGTGTCCCGTAGCTTGAACTTTTGAATCTTGCCGCTCGCAGTCTTGGGGTACTCGTCGGTCCAGAAGACGTACTTGGGCACCAGGTGCTTGGACAGCTTCGTGGCCACCCACTCGCGTACCGCCTCGGCCGTCAGCGTGTGGTCCGTCTTTCCGGTGGTTGTGCCAGAGGCAGCCGTCGCGCCCGAATCATCATCGGGGGACGTCGTCCACCCGCGGGCGGGAATCACAAAGGCGGCCACGGCCTCGCCCAGGCGGTCGTCCGGGACGCCGACGACGCTGGCCTCGCGCACGCCCGGGAGCGTCATCAGGCAGTCCTCGACCTCGAGCGGGTGGATGTTCTCGCCGCCGCGGATGATGAGGTCCTTGATGCGCCCCGTGATCTGCACGTAGCCGTCGGCGTCCATCTCGGCCTCGTCGCCCGAGTACATCCACACGACGCCGCTGCCGTCCGGGTCCGGCTGGCGCACCTCGGCGGTGCGGGCCTCGTCGCCGTAGTAGCCCTTCATGACCAGGTAGCCCGCGGCGGCCAGCTCGCCCCGCTCGCCGAGGGGCACGACGCGGGCCCGGTCGTGCGGGTCGACGACTTTGACGCCCGTGTGGGGCATCGGGGTGCCGACGCTCGCCGTGCGCTTGGCCAGCGGGTCCGACGGCGCCGTCATGCAGCTCACGGGGCTCGTCTCGGTCATGCCGTAGCAGATGACGACGTCGCCGAGGCCCAGGCGCGCGTAGAGGGTGCGCATCAGCGACTCGGGCACGCTGCTGCCGGCCACGATGCCCTTGGTGAGGTTCCGTGGGGGGCCAGGGACGACGTCGCCCGAGTCGAGGGCCTCGAGGACGGCGACGAGCATGGTGCTCACGCCGTAGAGGCCCGTGGCGTCGTGGTCGACGCACATGCGCAACGTGGCGGCCGGGTCGAAGGCCGGGCTGGGGAAGAGGATGGCGGCGCCCGTCGTGGCCGTGGCCATGTAGCCCAGGACGCTGCCAAAGCAGTGGAACAGCGGCGGCGGCACCACCATGCGGTCGCCGGGGACGAGGCCCATGCGGTGGGCGATGAGGGCGCCGTTATTGAGGATGGAGTGGTGCGAGAGCATGGCCGCCTTGGGGGTTGATGTCGTGCCGGATGTGAACTGGATGTTGGCAACCTCGTCAGGGGCCAGCGGCGAGTCGGGGATCACGGTGCCGTCGGAGCCTTCGAGGAGGGTTTTGAAGGGCGTCAGGGCTCGGGACCCCTCGAGGTTGAAGTTGACGTCCGGATGGCTTGGCCTGTTATCGACGACAATGACCTTTTGCAGTGACGGGACTGTCTCGCTCTGGATCTTGGAGGCGTTGAGGTCCCCCACGATGCTCTCCAGGAGAGGCTGGTTGCATCTTCCCTTGCCAGGGCGGTATGCCAAGTCTGTCACGGCACCGATGATGAGGACCTCGACGGCGAGGTGCTTGAGAGCGGCGGCAACCTGGCGATCATTGAAGCCCGGGTTCAGGGGCACGAGAACGGCACCCAGCTTGAAGAGGGCGTAGGTGAGAGCGGCAAAATCGGGCGTGTTGCCGAGCGAGATGGCAACGCGGTCGCCCTTGCGCACGCCGAGGGACGATAGAGAGTCAGCCAGGCGGTTGGAGAAGAGGTCGAGCTCATGGTACGTGAGTGTCGTCTCGCTCGAGGAGACGGAGAGCTGAGGACATGACGGTGAGCGGGTGATGACGGCGGGCCGGTCGCCGTAGGAGGAGACGACGGATGAAAAGTGCTGAGGGATGGTCCCTGCATATAGAGCGGGCTGCGAGGGCGTGTTAGTTAAAATACCATTGCGATTGGAATTGTCGTGGCGGGGTTTGTTTGCATGTGATGAACATCATATGTGGTGAGTGTGACGTGACGCTATGTGAAGAAACACTTGTCTGTGTGTGCGGTGGTGATGACATGAGATGGGACGGGACGGGACAGTCAAACATGGGTCCTCTTGGCACATTGGCCTATGCAACGCCCCCATTGCTTCTGGAATATGACCAGCCAACCATGACGAAGAATTGGACGGCAACTTGATACATACCTCGTCCGGACCCCATCGAATACTCAGTCCAGCCGTCGCGAGCCTCCTCCTCTGCTGGTGCTGATGCCGTATCACCAGTGCCCTCCCGCGCACGAGACCCCGTTGTACCAATCCTCTCATCAAGGTCATCGTGATTGCATCGGCGATTATAATAACGTGGGAAGGGATAAAATGGGAGACAGGACAGTCGGTGGCCCCGAGACGGTAAGATAGGTGATGGAGCTCCGTTTAATTTTCAAGGTAAATCAGTTGCTGCTGTCGACAGTGATGACATTACGATGACGCCCCGTGTCCCGCTCACCGACAGAATAAAATGAGGCCAACCTGGGCTGCGCTGGGAAAGAGGCAAAAAAGGTGAGTGGTCACAATTCAGGTTTATCTCCCGCTGTCTCAATTTTCTCGTCGGTCGTCGAGAACATCAAAATAATCCCCATGTGCTGTGGTTTGAAAAAAGGACCGGACTCTGCTCTGTTCTGCTGTCGTCCCCTCCTTCTCCTCTCCTTCCCCCTTCCTCCTCGGTTACTATCGCCTATGGGAAATTCGCCGAACCTCCGCTTCAGCTCTTCCCGTCTCCCCCACTTGAGGTGACACTACGATGCTTGGTACAGAAGCGGAAAACGCGACCATCCTGTACAGCAGGGGCGCGGCCTGCAAAAACTTGGCCTGTAGCTCCGCCTAGCTTCCCCTCATCGGCATCCACCTAGTAAAGCGGCATACATGTCCTAAATCTGGGGGAAAATGCGGGGTTCTCTGGGCTGTTCACCCACCCAGCTCCATATCTGATTTGATCGTCCCATGCCAATTTAGGCTCAATCTTGAGGATGCAAAATGTAGTATAATTAAGCGGCAGGAGGTCGATCAACAACACTTTTTTTTTTGGGGGGGGGGGAGAAATGCTCTTTTCCTAATAACCCTCCATCTATCAACATCACCAACACAGGACCACCCAATCCCGATATTATTGGTCAAGTCAATTGACTTGGGAAGTGGGAGAGCCCATGCCCTCGGGGATAGCAGTAAATACCCAGTCAGGAGGCCATGCGTCTGGCAAAAACCTGGCCCAACAAGTCATCCTCAAGCAATCTTACTTAATGAGCAGAGCACGTAATTCACGCTCAGGCAAAGATCAAACGGTAGAAAGAACCAACAGCTGCACTTCATTTAGTGAATTGTATTGCCAGGTCAGTATTACGTAGTCTCAATTTCTAGCTGAAAGAACTATTGAATTGCGTCGGATAGTTTGAGTGTCGTTCCTACTAGCAACAGCAAACTGCCAAACCGGGGATTCCCTACTCAAACATTGTCATATATTGATCCAATGCAGTCACGGGGGGGGGGGGGGGGGGG